>JAVQJD010018887.1:0-18691 GCA_036023655.1 Nannoperca australis
ACACACACCCACACACACACACACACACACACACACACACACACACACACACACACACACACACACACACAAATCCACCCTTAAAGAGAAACGTTGCAGATTTTCAACCAGCTTTGTATCATTATATTGTGTTCAGTATATGCAAACGAACAATGATTAACTTCCCTCCATGTTGTTTGCACCCAGAACTCCCCGCTCATTTCGCATCATCTGATGGATTCTCTTAGGCTGTTGTTTGAACAACATCTTATGTATGTAGAGGGATGTATGTCAGGGTGAGAGGGGGCATCCTGTCCAAAATGAACAGGCTAGAACAACTGCTGGAAAACCATGGGAGACGGCAATGTTCCTGTAGAAATGGAAGAAACGATTTTTGTGTGTAATGCTGGAATCAGACATTCGGAGCTACTTATATGAGCCACATTATAGTGCGGAAGAATTATGCCCAATAACCAAGCACCGGCAGCCGGTGAGGATAGCAGTGCAGAGTGGACGTCTGAACATAGAGTAAGTGCAATAGCGACAGTGTTTTGTTGTTAACACTAACACCGTTTCAGTGTGCCTGAAATGGGCCGAGTGCATTCTGGTTGTTGTAGGTTTTCTACCTTTTGAGCAAAAAAAGGGAATACCACAGTCTCTTTTCTCAGTTTTCTCTGGTCATGTAAAAAAAAAAATATATATTTCTTTTCACTGCATTGACAGCCCAGATTTATGACAAGACCATTTTTCCAGCAGTGTAATACCCCTTCTAATAAAAGAAATGCATGCTACAGGTGTTTGTTGCCATGGAGATAAAGGGAAAACTGATTCATTCTATCTTAACTTTTGCATATTTTATGCTGTATGATTGGAACATATATGGTATATCGATCATTTTGTCTATTAAGGAAAACAATTTACAAACACAAGTATAGACCTTCTTCAGATTATGTAGTAAAAATGGAGATGGACAAAGCCCTTAATTAACACTGTTATCTTAGTCTTTATTTTGTCACAATTGTAGTCAAATATATATACGTCTATATGACATATATTATATGACATATATAATTTCATTTCTTTACAATAGAGAAACAACATAGAGATGACACACTATTTTGGTTTCTAAGTAGAAGCTCCTTTTAAATAGTGGCATTTTTTTCAATACACTGTTTAAGTCAAGCTCCCACTCAAGTCACGGTTTTGTTTTCCTTTTTGAGTCACATTTATTCACAAAGTGTGTGTGTTTGTCTGTTTTTCGTTATAATTTCATGTCTTTAGTTGTGTCAATATTTTTTTCCTCAGCAGTTCAATCTGTTCATGTTCCTTCAAAATCGACGGTCATCTGTTATTGGTCCATGTGGCCACACAGATGGTTCCACCTGCTAACCATCCTGTGCCACAAGGAAAGGTATACAGTTATTGGAAACAGTGTCTTTGAAGCTTTACAGAGTTAATCCAATCAGCTTGCAGAGGGCTTGGCATAAGCGTTTCCAGTTCCTCTGCAGCTGGGTCCTTTGGTGGCCAAGGAGCAGTTTGCGCCTCCGAACACGAGGGATGTCTGACCTTGGCACTGTCCCTGGGCTTCTCTTTGGCCGGCTGCCCTCAAACCTCTGGTCCCACTGCCTGTGTGCAGAACTCTGGCTGAATATTGGACACTTTTCCCTTCTGACTCCTGCACAGTCCCAGCCTCGAGAGTGTTTGTGCCACCGCTGTGGATCTCGCTGTGAGACCCAGACATTTTCATGGGGCTGGAAAGGCTTTTTTGTTTTAATTCCCGTGCGAGTCCCACTGTAATTTCGATGAAGCAGGGTGTTTGTGTGGAGCTGAGACCCTTCTCCGAGCTCAGTGTAACAGTGGTGGTGGCAGAAGGGCTAACACTGATGGGCATATCAGCAGGCGCCAGCACAACAGTCTCAAAGGGAGAATTGCTAATGGGCACTGCTGTCTTTCCAGCCAGCACAGGGTGCCACTTCAGGAGCCCCTTTTGGTTGCGGTCACTCGTGTCCACATTCCTGGCCTCAAGGTCACATGCTTGGAGCGAAGGGATGATGGGCACAGAACGGGTGCGCAGGGAGGGTGGAAGGAAGGTTCCTTTATCAAGGCGGGTGCAGGGGACCTCAGTCCATCCCTTTCTGGCAGTGAAGTGGGAGAGTGAGGTCCTGCTGAGGAGGGCACTAACTCTTCCAGTGGACGAATCACACCTTTAGGCAGAAGAAAGAATAGAAATGGCAAGGTGAGAAAGAGAGACCAAGTCACATATATTGTGACCTTTACGTCCTAGATGCTCATTACCTAAGAGGAATAAAAGACAGTAATATAGAATATGTAGACAAAGCTGCCATTCTTTTGTGCTTTTTACCATTTCATTCCCCTCATTGTTCCATACAGTTCCACAAAAAAATAATCTCCTATCAACAAAATTATTATTATTCAGGTATTATTCTTTCATAATCTTGTGTAATTATTTATAATCCTCTGTATGAGCAGTTTGTATTGTTGCTGGATGAATGTTTAACTGAAAAATCCCTTCTCTCATGACTGCCTTATTTAAGATTTAAGGCTTTAGCACCAAGCCACTGGATTTCTGACCCTGGCCTGCGTGAGTGTGAGTGTGGAAAAATGATATATTGCCTCCATGAACGTGTGCATGTGTGTTTTCATTTTGGTTTTGGACCTCTTTACACAATCTCACAGAACACACCTTGTAGACATTTGTGGGGGGGAATGTAGATGCGTTTGTGGGTGTGAGAGCCTCAGCATGTATGTTTGCAGGATGATGCATCCTCCGATCCAGCACCTCGAAGGCTTGAGAGGGATCATGTTCAGTGTGAAAATAATAAAGCAGAGCGGGGAAACTTATTCAGAGTCAAGTGTGTACGTTTGGATATGCGACGAATTCGCACAAGAGTTAATATTGTTACTAAAGACTCAATTCACATTTAGAATCACCCCAGTGCAGCCTTAGGAGACAGCCAGTTATTGTCAGCCTTCAGAGACTGTTTGTAGCATAACCAAGTTTAAATAATTGAATTACTTTCCCACTCCTCCCTCAGTATTAGAAGGGCGAATGCAAGCTGGAGGTAAATCCGGCAGATCAAAACATATCTAAAAAGAACTCCCATAGCAAATTTGCCTTCAATTCCGTGCTTATCTGTGATGGGTAAATATATGTTTTGACACTGGATAATGAAACTGACAATACTCTGTGGGGATTTGTTGTCACAAAATGGAAAACATTGAAGAGTATTCTCATGTTTTTTTGCTGTTCTCGCCTCCTTTTCTTTAACACTCCATACCACACCTCCGTGCCTCCATCTTTCCTTCGCTACACTCTCATCATCTCTGCACAATCTTCCTTCTTTCCTTACTCGTTCTCTCACTCTCCTTTCCACCTCCCATTTCTCATTTCCAGAGATGAGAGGGTGTATCCATGGCAACAAGGGAGAGGTGGGGGCTGGAGGAGGAGGAGGATGGCGCTTTAAGCTTGGTAGCTTGTTGTTGTATGGCTGGTAAGTCGAGAAAAAGATGTAATTTCAAGCTCCTGAAGGCCGGCGAAATGTACTCGACTGATGGATCTGCAAGGGAATTATCAGTGGCTAATGAGATCTAAATTGTTTAACTGTACGAATGCAATCTTATCCTCAAGACGACGAGAAGCCCTCTTACTCCATCTCTTCTCCTAAACACTTGAAAAAGCTTTGTTAGATTTAATAGCCTATAGCTTACAGATTTCGCCTTTGTGATTTTAAAAAGGGAAGTCTCGTTAGTTTCTCTATTAGTTTGTTTGTTTGTTTGTTCTATGTGTGCTCATGCATGTGTGTGTGTGTGTGTGTGTTAAGAGGGAAACTGTTGTACTCCTGGAGGATCTCTCTGCACAACCATTTGCAAAAACTGCTGAGCTCCATGGAGCTTTGTTTTAAAATGTAAATTATGGAAATAGGTCACATAAAGTGTTTGGCAGCTTGCAGTGTATCTTACAAGTCACTATAAGGCTCAATCAGGTTGGCATGCTAATAGGAACATTGCTAGGCACTTTTAAGTGTGCAGAATGCACGAGGGACGCTACTGCTTTAATGACAGACGTTTTTTGAGAACAGTGCCATCGCTCAAGTTGCACACACTGACGGCAAATTAGGCAGTTTCTGAGTCATATGCTAAATAGGACTGCCTTACTCGAGCTTAAAGATGCTTCTGCTCTTCTGCATCTGTAAATAATACCTAAAATAATTCTATGTTGTTAGTGTTAGTTGTTTCAGATGAAATGCCAGTGGAGCTGCTTGACATTATGTATTATTCTACTTAGAAAAAGCACCTCAGTGTTCTGTGTCAGAAAAATATTTCCCAGATTTGAAGAAAAAGTTTAAACCGATTTGAAATAATGTGCAATTTTCTGTCTACATGGATTGGATTGAGGACACCGAACGAATCTCTTTGAGAGCAAACGTGTCGGAGAGGATTTCACATCAGGCCACCTTTTTTGAAACCATGCCAGTGAGGATCATCAGACTGTACTTTTAAAATGTAAGTTATTTTAAGCCCCCATAGCCAACTGGCAAGAGGCGGCTGTGCCAAAAAGTCCTCCCTGCTTTTAATGCCTCCTGAAACAGTGCCAGTACCTGTGCTTCACTTATGATAAATAGGGCAACTCGCTGTCCTTACTCGACATCAGGATGAGCATGAGGAGAATTCAAGACGTGCAGATGCCTGAAATGAATCCTTTGCACTTTGTAGTCTTGTTCTGGATGCAGTCACCCAATATGGCTCCATATTTAGCTTGTAAATGGCAGAAAATGTAATTATATATTTAATAGGTGAACCATGAAGCGTCCACATAATGCTCAAGCATTAGCCAAAAGCAAACCATTCTGGACATCTTGAAATTCATGTGAACTCGTGTATCATCTGGTAATTAGCTTTGGCTCTGTTGTTGTATTTTTAACCCTGATAAAACCACGCATATAAAACACATTTTCATTCCGAGCAACAGCCCAGTGGCAAGTGTAGGGAGGATTGCACACATACTCATATCTTGGACTTCCCCAGCACCATGATACTGTTGAGCGGGCTGGGATCAAGTGTGTTCTCCAAATTAATTGTGACAGTCCCAGTTGAAAGAGGGCACAGAAGATCTCATTTATTTCCCTGGATCAGATTTCATAAGCTAGTTCACGGATATGAACCGAGAGCATTTCAACCATAAACTCATTTCTCCCAAAATTATCCTTCTGCCACTCCAACTTAACCTCAGTTAGTCCGGGGGTGTGTATCACTGAACGGGCTATTTGACCTCAGCGTAAAGGGTGGGGGGTAGGGTGGGTGGTGGTGGCGGTGGGGAGGGGCGGGCAGGCAAGCATGAGAAAACTAACAAAAAGACAAAGTTTCACCTTCTTATGAACTCCACGTCTGTTGATTCCTCTTCCTGCAGGTGTTTGTAGACGTGGCCGGCCACTCTGGATCCATCGATGAGATTTGTTGTTATTTTATGTTTTCCTCTGGAAACGGGTGGGGTCCTGAAGTAATTAGTCTCCCTCCGCTGTTCAGCAGGACTGAGTGAAAGGGAACTACTCCTGTAACCGAAAAGGAAACCAATATGGATGTGGTAAATTTCACTGAAGTAACAAAACCTATTTTACAAAAACTGCATAAATTCAAGTTTCATGTGTTCATGAATGGACAGGAGTGGACTGACCTTGTTATCTGATGTTACAGTGGAAAAATAGCATCATATTCCACATTCAGTTGACCCTGTATAAATGACCTTGGTATTGAAGTCTAGGCATCAGGCTGGAGTATCAGATTCAGGTGAAATAAATAGCGATTTACAGAAACATTTAATGATTTGTCATAGTTCATTCAATCAGAGGAGAGAAGGAATGAGTGACCTTCCACAGAGCCATGAGGCATTATTCTGGAACATATGTAAAACACTGCTAAAATGTATCCTTCTGTGAACTTTAAAATGTACTACCTATTTGCTGAAGCTAAAGAGCATTTTCTTGTGACTATATGCTGGTATATAAACCAGACAATATTGATATCCAGCTGCCGGTAAGGATCGAAGCAGCAGTCTCTGAAAACTGTGCTTCCTGCCTAAGCACACTGTTTTCAAATTGTTCTGTGGGCAGTAGGTGGTTGACTTCAAAGCAGATCCCTGCACGTCTGCTGCAATAAAGCCATGACATGAAACGTGAGTCAAAGTTATACTGCACTATATTGCAAGCTGATGTCTGAGCATATCACATGCAAGAACACACAACTCCCACAGCTTGCGTTGGACAAAATACAGACCTAAATCATTTTCACTTCATTTGAATACATTTCAGCACTGTGGTTCTCACTTTGATCATCTGCTACTGTTTATTATGTGAGCAATAGGTCACTTTTATTAACGCCGGGTGAAAAATGTTTGTATTGAAGCACTAATCACAAATCAGGGACAAACATTCTTCCAGCTGGATTTTTCCTCTTGAATAATTTGCCATTGCGGCATTGCAAAAATAGTGTATGTATGAAGTGGTGGACTGTGTTTAAAAAGTAATCAAGATGTCTAAACTTTAAGATGATATGAGAACTCCCTCGTTCCTTTTATTCATGCAGTAACTAAATAGTCCAGCAGATGCCTGCAGACTAATAACTGTTATTAATTGATAGTTGACTGGAACAAAAAATGCAAAAAATATTCAGCTATAATAATTTCCAAAAGTCCGTGGCTGTGGAACAATAAGCATGGCTAATGTTGGCTCTAGTCTTTGCCGGCATTAGTTTTTTTTATTGACTGATGTTGTAAAAAGTTGATATGAATAAAGCTGAATTATGTACGTTTTGCTGGCAATTAGCATGCTGATTTAAAACAAAATTAGGATTAACTGAAAGCTCGAAAAATTTGAATGTGTGTTTGTGGACAAAATCACTAGGCTGTTGTAATTATTGAATGTTAAATCTTAATGGTCTAAAACTGAAAGGCAGTTGATTATCTCTACAATTCACCAAAAAATGTACAGCCTCCTGATGTGAAATGGGTAAGTCTGGCTGTGAGAGTAATCCAGCGCATATTTTAATCAGTTCTTCTCAGTTTATGCCTTTATTTGACATACAGTAGTGGAGAGAGTCATAAAAGGCTGGGAGACGGAGGGGGATGGCATGTAACTAAGAACCTGAGGTAAGTTTACAACAGTATGTCACATGAACCGGGTAAACACCCTTCTCCACAGAACCAGCGGGATAAACCGGCACAGCACTTCTAATCTATCTGTCTGCTCAGCATGTGAAAAACTCATGCTCACTGACTCGACTTGAGCATATTGATTAGTCTACTGTACCACAATTTCCTCATAATCCAATCACGACAATGGAATCTTGGTGATCGATCAAATTCCACAATAACACACATGAAAACAATGATTGACTGCTGGCGGTGCGTTGATTATACATTGACATATACCTGGACGGTGTTATTTCCATCAGATTTTGCTGGCAAAGCAACTCGGGAAATGTGCTTGAGAATAGGCAGAACAGAGTGAGCTGTGCTGGTCAGTTTACTCACAGTGTATCAAAATAGGAAAATGACTGATTTGTTTATATTTTCCCACTGACAACAAGCACTATGCTGCATACAGAGAAGGTGTGAAGGTGTAGGCCACATGGCTCTATGGAGGTGAACTGTAATATCTTTGGTGACCCCTTGATTTGTCAACTAGCATCACCATGAGGGCAAACATTGTATTTGTAACTTATGACCAGATACGTGCAAAACTACTATTCCCACCAGCCTTCGATGTACTTTGTGTTTTGTGGTAATTAGCAAAGATGGTGAACATGGTAAACATTATATCTGGTAAACATTAGCATGTTAGCATTGCTAGTTTGCTAAAGAAAGCATTTTGTGCAAAACACAGCTAACATAGCCTAATTGTACAGCTTAATAGAGCTACTTGTGTGGTCGTGGATAAAGAGCAGGCTCAACTTTTATCTTTATCTTTTTATCTTTTGTCTATATTTTGTTTTAGCATGTTTTTATTTTTACATTCAAGCAATTGAATCAATCTGCACATGCTCATACCCAGTGATAAAGCCTGTGACACACAGGTAACATTTTGAAGCAACACTGATGGGCCTTACTTTTTATGGGGCATTTCCCTTGATAGCTCATATTGTGGTACAGTTTCTCAGGTCAATAGCTGAAAGCATCTCAACATCATCCATCACAGTGTAGTTCTCCCCTGCCTCTTCCTACTCTGAGAACAAGCTGAACAGATGATTGACTGTCAGCTGCCCTCCATGAAGCACCTGCATGACACTGTGGAGAATAAAAAGCCAGGACGAGTTGGCACCGTCCCTGAAGCCACACATGACAAGCTTTTGGAAAAACTTTCCTTTGTGACACAGCACTGGTCCATTAAAACATAGTGCAACTGCTCAGCTGCTGCCTCAGCGGTGTTTTCACTAGAGTTGTCATCGTAGTCAAACATACATCTAAAAACTCCCTCTGACTGTATACACACAACCTGAGTTCCCCATTATCTCCGCAAACATAGCTGCCTCTAATCACTGTACATCCTGTACTGTATGTCCTCGCTACATAACAATGAGAGCTTGTCTAATGCACATAACAACGTAATGAGACTTTTAAAAACTGTGTGCAGCCTTATGCACAATCTTCTCTTTAGAATTCCATTACACAGTACAGTTACAACGCACTTATCCAGAGTTGATGATCAGGGAAAAGCTAGAGATTTACCAGCAATCACACATTTTTTGTGATTTGCCAACAATGAGTGTAATAGGTGCAAAGGGAAATAAACCTTTGTGAAATTAGATCTGGCACGTTATGTGGCTGAATGTCATTAGTTGTCAGAGTGTGCCTGCCCCCATAGAATCAAAGCAAATGAAACTTTTAGTAAACATCCCAGATAGAGCCATTGTAGCATGCTCTATACCCACATCCCTGCATTCTTCTGAGGATTTGAAATGGCAGTATTTGATACTTACGGCTGTGATCACAGAGTACAACTGCTTCTAAAATCCCATGATGCATTTATTCCTGTTGTTAATTTAGCTCAATCTTCTGTCATTTGAAGGAGGGCAAGAAAGGGATTTTGTTGAATCAATGTTTAACTCTGCACATTAAAATTCACTCCTCCTCAGAAACCTCATCTTCTCTATACGCTATTCCATATCAGTGTGCACATGGTCATTTCAGATTACACATTTAATCACTTTGCACAATTTACTGGACATGCCATGTAAATAAAGAGATCTACTTTTTCAACTATTTTGAGAGATTCTAAATGTCCTTTTATTAAGCTAGGTAAACCAATAATCCTCATATAAAACATCTGATTCTGACTTAGGATGTGCACACAGGCAAAGCTTATGGTGTTTGCAATTATTAACATAGTTGTTCCCACTTATAATTACCACAAATCTTTCTAACAATTTTAGAAATGATCTGTTTATTATTTTGAGGTCTATGTATTCTACCATATTGCAGGATGATTGCATTTCTCAGTGACTGCCTTTTGTATCTGGACATAGATAAAATGAAATATATGTAACAGGGCTGCAAATAAGAGGATGTCACATTTTTACCTGAAGCGCTTCCCTTTAGACAGCGCTCTGCTGAGAATGGGTGGGGCTGCTGTTGATGTGCCTGGTACCACGCTGCTCCCCTTAACAGACGATCCATGAGAACTGCAGCTCTGGAAAAAAACGAAGAAGAGTGGTGCATACAGTAAGCTGTGAAACATGTGGCTTCAGAATGCATCATCATGCTGTGCAAAATACCCAGAAATGTAGTTTCTTTATTGTAGTTTGGTTTGGATTCATTTGTTATAATGATCAAGATCAATAACAAGACCTTCAGCTGTAAGTGATTATGTAAGTCAGCACAGAAAATAAACTGAGGGTATAATAGATAATGCTGGGGATACTGTATGTGGCTTAGCAGCAAGTCCCCACTCAGGTTGAAGTCCCCAGACAGGTTGAGGATGTTCTCTCACTGATGTATCCCCCCTTAGTCAGGCAGAGTGTCTTTAATTACACTTTACATTTTAAACTGCAGATTAGGAGGGGACGCTTTGTGAATAAACTCCAACATGGCCCTCACAGCACTCCTGCTGCACTAAAGAATTAATCCCACACAAGATTACATTAATGGTTTCCTAAAGAAGTTCCCCCTTCAATTCTTTCCCTTTATTCTTATCAAAATTAACACCATTATCTTACAACAGGCCCCAGACAGAGCTCTGCCACAGCGGCCATGAATGCCCCAAGAACGCCCCTGTGAAACAGTAAGTCACAAGATAATTCTGTTGTTCCAGTTACAGTACGTCCTGCTCTGCCCTCTCTATCTGTCAGATAGTGCATCATTAAAGCAAGTGCATGTGACTTGGAGCTGGTTCAGGGTTCTTATGCCTGATAAGCCTCTTTTTCTCCCTTACACCCCTGACTCCCACAGGGAGCTGTTACTGCTGTTCACTAGTTGTGCAAGAAAATGGGATCATTTTGGCCACCCTCTCATATACCCCGCGGGTGCAGAATGCCTCACTTTCTGGAACAATTGCCATGGCAAACTTTCCTGGAGGATGATATCTATGTCAGGGGATAAAATAAATAGCTTGTGGCAGGCAATGGCAGACTTGCATGGCGTAACCCATTTCACTTGTTCCCCCCTATCTCACTTTTACCTTGTTTTATGCCACTTGTGAAAGCCTTGGATAAACACAACGCAATGTGGATTTATTTCAAGGAGAAACAAAGGGAAAATACAGGAGCCTGCCAAAATAACATAAAAATCTATCAATATGTTGAATATCAACTACGTAACAAGGAGAAAGGAAAACCTATGCATTCAGAGCAGCATTAATCCTCCTTGGATTACCATCAAATCACAGGTCCTGAACTGTGCATAATGGGATATTTGACCATTCTTCATGAAGGAGACTCCTTGGGCTGACAGCAGCACAGACCACCACCACATGCCCACTACAGATAACAATTTTGGCTCTACCTGATATAGAAATATCAAAAATTTAATTTGTACATTGACAACATTATACATTTTCAAGCTGCACACACCTACAAAGGCTTTTATATCATCCCCACTGCTGTATTTTCTGGTCATACTGGCACTCTGGTCAATTTGCTGGTGTGATTTTGCCTTCTGTAATTTTTTTTTTTAAAGCTATGATTAAAAAGAACACAACTTCAAGAAACACACTTTCATGCACATGGACGTGAGGTTGTTTTTGAAAATACTCAAAAGGAGAGCAGGACTCCAGTTCACTGATTACCTGTCCACTAACCTTTGAATTTGAATTGAACAGAAACAAAGTGTTCCTCTGTGTAGCTACTGCTGCTGGTACGTTTTGTACATCTGCTTTCTTGGTGTAAGTTTTGTCTTGTAGAAATAAGACACTGTGCCTTTGAGAACACATGACCTCAGAGTATTGTCAAATTGACTTTGGTGTAACGGAACACAGCCTTGTGGCACACCAGAGCTCTTACTGGATTATTCTCAGGTCATATTTCTGTGGATTTTGGTACATAAGGGCTCTGTTCTGCCTTACCATTCTCTAACCTCATGAAGTGTCCATACAGTATGTTCACTCGTAGCAGTGCATCATTCCTAAAGGTTGACTCAGTCTCTTCCTAGAATAATGCTAGACTAGTTAGTTACCACCACCCCAGCCTCCTCTGTCTGGGTGCCCCTATTCCTTCATGTTGGTGCATGTCTGTTTCAGTGCAGTTTGTCTCATGGGTGTGTACCCTATCTCTTTTTATTTGAGCCACACAGCCCTTTAAACGAATCATACACCTTATATTGTATATAACTGTTTATATGTCTGTATGTTTGCAGTTAAGCGCAATTTACATGGCTATTCAACCAAGGAATTATAGATGGAGGGAACATGTGCACAGGAAGGTTTCCAAATGTGCAAATATGTATAGGTATTAGCAATCACAGATGGAGGAGACACAGAAATATGTACAAATGCTGCATGCGCCGGGGCAGGTGCACAGAGAAGTCAGATGAAATAGTTCAGGCCTGTAAAGTACATATGGTAAAGAGGCAGTGCAGGTGTCCAGGTGGCTATTTTAAAAAGGTGCAGAGGGTTTAGTAACTTCTTAGTTGACTCAGAATTGGAGCATTGCTGCAGAAATCGTTGTGTAACAATGATGTCAGCATATACTGCACAAGTCTGTGCATTGCTACTCAGCACAGTTCAGGGAGTTGACATGTTTTGGGGGAGGTTAAAGACACTGGAGTGGTGCATCAGTTGATCACAGAGATAGTATGGAAGCCACTGACCAAACCGACTTCTGTTTCATCTATCCTCTGCACCTGCCTCGACAGGGCCAGCCTTTTGTTTCCAGCTCACTGGGCTCATCCTCCACCTCCATCTCCACCTAACTGTGTGCCTCAAACGCACACAGTTGGAACCACTGTGTTGTGATGCAGAGTAGTTACGCAGGATACGCCAAATGTTTTGAACACTCTCACGCTCTCACGCTCTGTTCTTCCTTGTCGAATATCTCCATTTTGTCAGGCTCATCCTTTAAAGAAACAACGTGTGTGTGGCTGCATCACCCACAGCACATGTCCTCTCCCTAGACCTAGATGGTTGCAAATTGAGGGAGTGGGTGGGAAAGAAGCAGTGGTCTGGGGTCCCTGTGTCAAATCTGTGGAAAAATAGGTTTCACTTGTTAATCTTTCCTTGGTCTGTTCAGCTCATGCCCCCTCCTGGGTGCTTACAGCCAGTGATCTTTCACATCCCACCTTAAGCTTCCTTCCCACTGTTCTATTATAGCTTGTGTTCCTGTGTTGTTGTGTTATTACTGTCTTTTATTTTTGTCTTTGCCTTCCTCTTGGCTTCCTCCCCATGTCCAGCTCTGAAAGCATTTTGTGGCTGCAAACAGGGCTTCACTACATACTGAGCCCTTATACATTCCTGTCACCTCGTTCTCACAGTCATGGTGTTAATACAATAGCCTGCCTGCTATTGTGCTAAAGAACAATAGGCCTGCATCTTACTGAAATACATTCAACTGGGCTCCGATGTGCTGAGAATGGTTTGGTGTCGGTTGAACTTTGTGGACTTTTTTTTGCGCTGTGTTGTGAATTTGTCTGTGCATAAGCAAAATCATGTCATGTGTTCTGGCTTACTTGAAATCCATTTTTTTTTTTTTTTTACTCAAACACAGCTGCTTAACAGCTTCAACATTTACATCAAATGTTGTACCACTTCTTAGCTGTCAGCCGCTCAAAGCCATAATTTCCAATGACACCCTCAAAAAGCTTTCAGATTGTGCCAACTGCAGCTCCGTGGGTGGGGCTAGCTTGAGGGGTGTTTGTTTCAATGTGTGACACTAGACACTGTTACATTATTAAATAGGCTCAGTACAGGCAACTTTTGGCAAAGTACTAACACAGAGATGACAGAGCGAGGCTGAACCTGAATGAGGAATTTCAGGCAACAACAAATACAACTGTGTCTGAATCAAACTTGCTGGCGTACCACCCTCTTGTATGTAACCAGCAAAGCATTCTCACTGCCTACTTTTACACAAGCATATGTAATTGGGAGTCATGCAAATTTGCAGAGGATGGGAAGGATTCAATTATTCTCTTGCAATTTGTGAGGGTCAGTAACACCTAGAGGCTTCCACATCTATGAAGAGCAGGTGGACATTAGTATACGATAGAAAAGTAGCAATGATGGGTATAACTTCCTCCAACAATAGAAGAAGGCTGCACACAAATTCATAATCAATAAAATAACATACTCAGAAGAAGAAGAAGAAGAAGAAGAAGAAGAAGAAAAAGGGATCAGGAGCAAATAAATGAACACAATATGTGATTATTTTTCTAACACCATATAAAGAGGGTGCTTTCAGGAAAGTGGTAATGCATTATGGCGGTTGCACTCTTTTGACGACACCTTTACAAGTGTGCATTAGGCAGCAATTACCTTGGGATACTGTGGAGACATCAGCCGTATCTGTGCCCTCTACATCCTCCAACTGCTCTGCTATGAAAGTCTGGGTCAGTTCTCTCTTTCCAACGGCCACTGCATGCCGTGGTGGCTTGTAATTTATTTTAAGCTACTTTTTCTTTTATGTCTCCACCCTGCCAGTTCTTTTTACTTAACCAGGAGTTTATTTTAGTGACTTTTTTTATTGTGAGAAATAGCTACCCAAATAAGATTTTTCTCTCCTTTGGCTTGTACTGTTTTTCTCCTAAATGTCTTGGTGTTGTGTTTCTTCATGATTCACTAATTTAATGACATAACTTTGTTTTTCTTTTTCATGTCTGAGCGGGTTGATGGTTCCATTTTGCACAAACTTCTCCTGCTTCAATACAGCAAGTGATTGCACCCGAAATATAGAGTTGTGGCATTCTCTGTAGTAAAATACCACCAGGAAAGTGCCATTTAACGTTATTTGTCTGCTATACAGTATTGTTGCTGCGCTTGCATGGTGAATTCAGGATCGGTGACACGCCACAGATTAGAATTTCCAATCTGCAGTTTGTCACTGGAGTCTGTCACTGTGAACACGACAAGCAGATATTTTCTGTATAACACATGATGCATTTATTTTAAACTATAATTCTCCACTGTCTCTCAGCCCATGTCAGATGTGAGGGTGAACAAAAAGCTTCAGCCAGTAGAGAGATTATTAAGACACACATCATACATCATCCTGTCAAGCACTCTAAACTCTGTTTTTTTTAAAAAGTGCTACACATATTGTGATAAAACTGATGATAGTGATGACAAAGATATGACTGGAAATAAATCAATCATAGCTAAAGGCTTACCTTTTGGGGTTGAAGGCTGTATTGAAGCCTGGGAGTAGATTTGGACATGAGACCAGAGGCGTTGATACTACAGTCCCTCAGGGTGCGGCTATCAGAGAAATGAGCCTGGAGTTTCTCCCTGTGTCTTCTGTGGAGGAAAGTGGGTGCAGACAGAAAGAGAGAGTTTGCAACATTACGATAGAAATTAAGTAACACAGACAAGTAATTGGTTTGTTGACAATGAGATGGAAACAGGCAGGAAACAGAAAGATGACCATGGTGGTATACTTTACTGTTATGTGTCTATTTGCTAATTGCTGTGGTCAGCACACAATCTGAAAACTAGTTTTTAGTCCAGTCATTGATTTCTACCACCCACTTGACTAGGTCTTTATACACACATAACGCAGCAAGGTAGGTGATCATGTTTATTGACCTGTAACATTTGTATCACACTTTACCTTATGTGTGTGAAAACAGGCACATACACCACATATAAGACATAAGCCTTGAGATAAGTCCTGCCAGTAAACCATTACATTCCGTTAGGTGTGTACATTGGAAATGTGACAATGAACGAATATACAATTTTTATTACCCCACAATAAAAGGAAATTGACAGTTAAGGACTTTTGATTTGTCTTACGGCGAAACCGCAGATCTGATAACATTTGTCAAACGTAAATGTGTGAGCGCTTTGAAAGGTCGAAGTGACAAAATGAGCACCAGTCAATTTGCAATTCAAATGTGGGAGAATTTCTAGAGCTGTAACTGAAGGTTTGATGGAGGTAAAAAAATGCTCAAACTGGCTACAGAAATAGCATTATGAGAGAAGATGTCTTGCACAAGTGAAAATTTAATCAAGGCAATATTGCGTGAATCATCCATTACATGCTTCTGTGATAATATTCTGGGGAAAAAAGAGACACCAGAGTTTGAAGACTATAAGCAACATTTCTGGTTGGTAAAATGTTTATGTATAGATAATGTGAACAAACAAAAGCTGTGAAGTGAACATGTCATGTTGATGGTGCCACGTAGGTGCTGACTTTCCAGTTTTCCTCCTTCATAAAAAGCTTATATACACACCTACACCTGTGTGAAAAATCAAAGTAAAATGGCATCTTTTAGCTATGCTAAATATAAAATATGAGACTGTTCCTTAATTTTGGATTAAACTTTGATTGGATTAAAAATTCAATGATGCTTAAGACCTTTGGATGAAATGTTAAATCACCATTAAATGTTTATTCTTAAATACTATGTTGCAAAAGTCTCTCTGCAGCTGGGGCCTGTAAAATGTTCCCTGAGTACAGGACACGAAGTTCAAATTTAGGAAGCACATGACTAAACTGGTTGAAAAGAACAACACACTGAACTAACTGGTGGTTTGGAGGGACTGACACCTGGTGCTGGGACCAATTACTAACTAATTAGTAACAACTCAAAAGAACAGTACGCAGTGAAAGCACTAAAATATATAATCATTGGCTGTGTTTGTTTTAATGCAGGTGTGGCCATACAATAAATAAGCGTATAAAATCATACAATACAATATGGTACAGTACTTATTACTCAAGAAGTCATTTCACAGCAAAATCCATGATAATCAGCGACTGGTGGTGGGTATTTGGCAAGCATCAGCACTGCTGTTTTATATTGTCCCACCACCATATTCTGCCTAATTACTACATTTTATAATCACATATAATTAACTGGGCTTTGATTTTCCATTTCTGTGGGTCTTTAAACATGTAAGTAACTCTCTTATCTCTAACTCCTCTGTATATTTTGCAAACACTATCAAGAATGCAACTCTGCGACTGGTTAATCTTCTCTGTGAAATACTGATACAGATGAAATTTTAGGTCTTCACTAAAGAGCCTGAGTATTAGCAGGAGAAGCTATCTATCTGAGCTGCACTGTCAAACAGCATTTGGGGAAAAGAGATTCAATTTAACTCTGGGTTTGGATCATTTCCTTTACATTCATTCCTCCAATGAGCCAGGACTCTCTGGTTACGCTGACCGACAGGCACTGCACTCCTTAAAGTGCTACAGTACTGAAAGTAAAACCTATTTTTATTTATCAGGACCAATTTAATCAACACTACCCCGTTAACTCCCTCTTTACACTCTTTCATTACTTTTCTTCGTCTACATAACGTTCCTTTTCTTTCTTCTTCCCTGTGGCGAGTAATTGACTTCGGCGGGCTGCTTTTGTGCGGCCTGGTGCCCTCTTATCCAGATGCATACATGTACCCAGACACAAGCTTAGGGTATAATGTTTTTTGTGTACTTTGTTTTGTCTGAAGAATTTGGTGACACACCTGCTCGCTAAAACCACTTTACAAATAAATTTTACATGAGTGTCTGTCCCAAATGCATGCTACGCAATTTAGATTTGATGCCCCTGCTGAAACATCCTCTAGCTGACTCACACTTAGAATTTCATTGGGCTCCATGCCATGATAGTAAAGTGCTCTTTCTGCACAGCCGGGGGCATACTCCACTAATGTGGTGCTGGCTGGCATCACTCACTTGTTGCGGTGGTAGAGAGCCATACATGCCACTCCAAGAAGACATATCCCTGAGGCAATGCTGAAGATGGACAGCACCTGCCTCTGGTAGGTGTCACCACTCTCTGCGGAGGAGAGAATACAGTTAAGGTCATTGAATTTCACAAAGAATATGAGGATGTGGCTGTGATTGAGCATGGAGGAAGACATTTATCGTGACTTAACATACCGAACGGACACAAGCGGTGGATGGACGTACACACAGAGCCACACACAGACATCCACCCACAATCTGAATTAGCATAAAGCGACCAATGCTGCTGTCAGTAAATGTCAGTGTTTGAGCATGGGATAGGGACATGGCAGACACAAGCAGGGCTCAGTGACATGTGCTAACTGAAGTGTGATAATCATTTCGTTCAGACAAACCCAGCAGGCAACACCAATGGACTGTCTGCACAGCAGGGGCCGCGGCAAGTGTGTGCGTGCACATACTGTATGCGTGTCAGCATTTGGAGACTGATGGCGACAGGGAATTAGCAGCAAATGAATGCTCCCGGAGCTTCTTGTCAGACCCCTGCACATCAGCAACAGAGGCTTAAGGTCACAAGCAGCTGGGACAAGTAGCAGTTGATCCCAGCAGATATCTGTCCGTTTGACCAAGCAGCTGGATTGTGTAGCTGCACTACTTGCCATGGTGCACGGAGCGGGGCTGATGGCAGTGCGTGCACAGGCTTATCAAAATAACAAACAAATCTTCTAGTGATCAAAAATGAGCGCAATCTAAAACACGCAGCTTGGTTTGCAACCAATCCACTGACATCCACTGCAAAGAGTTGGAGAGATTTCTCGGCCCCACTGACATGGCCTTGAACACAACCTCCCGTGACATTACTCAATCACTTAAAAACAATCAATCCCCCTGTGTCTGAACTCAGCACCCTGACAACTGCAGGGTAAAGTGGAGAAAACATCACCACAACCTGTTCATGACCTTTGAGGGCTTGTCTTTGTGGCTTTTCAAGCTGTCAACAGAGAACTCTCCTGGGAGGTCTTCTTCATCTGTGCTTGTCTACCCAGGTTTATCACTTCCTCCAACTCTTGTTTTAAGGGCACAGTGACTGTTGGGGCACTTCCTGTGTTCAAAGCTTACACTGGAGTGCCATTTTTTTCATTGTCTTCCTTTGCATTACATCAGTGCTGCATCAAAACATTTAAGGGATAGTTTAGTGTAACTGAGTTCAGTCCGATGGGAAACCTTTTTAATATTAGAATGCTTCTGGCAAAAGATAAAAATAACATCTGAACACACTTGTAGTTACAATATGTGGATATATATATATATATATATATATATCTATATATATATATATATAAACACACACACACAC
>JAVQJD010018923.1:0-18636 GCA_036023655.1 Nannoperca australis
AAGATTCTCAACAACAACATCAGGCAGTCTGCAGAGAAACTTGGCCTTGGGCACCAGTGGACATTTCAGCACGACAACGACCCAAAACACACAGCAAAAGTGGTGAAGAAATGGTTAGCGGACAAAAACATGAACGTTTTGCAGTGGCCCAGCCAGAGTCCTTACTTGAATCCAACTGAGAATCTGTGGAGGGAGCTAAAGATCAGGGTGATGGCAAGGAGGCCCTCCAACCTGAAAGAGTTGGAGCTCATCGCTAAAGATGAATGGGCAAAAATACCAGTGGAGACATGCAAGAAGCTGCTCATCAATTATAGGAAGCGTTTGATTGCTGTAACAGCCAATAAAGGCTTTTCTATTTTTTTTGGGAAAGGTATGAATATTTTTGGACATGTCACTTTTTGTTCAAATGTAAATAAAAGCTAAAACATTTTTTTCCCAAAATGATGCCTCTTGTACATCGTCTTATAATTTTCTGGGAGAAGCCTGTGTCATCACCGGCTCCTGCTGTTTGTAATTTGTAATCAGCCGCATGCAGATATCAGCCTCTAGCCAGACTGCACAAAGTACATCCGTACACTGTTTGGTCAAGCACAATGGTGTCACCTCTTGAAATCATAATGCCTTATCAAGATATGATGATAAGAAATTACAAGATAGCCAGAGCAGCACGCTACCTGGATCACAACAGTCCCGAAAACTGCAGCAGGTGTGCATATAGTGTAATATTTCACATTGTGGTTTACAGAATTGTCCTGCCTCAACACAGCAAAGGAAAGGCAGGCAGCTTTATTTTGTACCAGCTATCATGTACATAACCTTTTTGTGCACGTTGTAATAACTTGCACTTGTAGTGCTTCCTCATGGTGGGAATTGTTGGGTCTCTGGAAATAATATTATAAAGGGTACGATCTAGACCTGCTCTTTATGAAAAGTGTGTATCACAATGTGTGAACAACTTAAGGGAGTTAGAAACCAGCATGCAGCCAGCTCAGCCAGCTTAGGTCTGTGTTTTTGTAAAGTAGTAGCCTTGTTTTGGGGTTTTTACTAGAAAATAATCTAGTTATCTGTTATCTTGGGATGAACAAGATAATTAAAATGTGATCACAAGGAAAAAGCTTGTTATCTTATGATAAGAAAATTAAGTTGTGATTGTGAGATAACAGGGTTGAGAAAATCTGTGCAACCATGACAGCTCTTGGCTTCTGCTGCTTTGAAAGACTTCTTGGAATTGATTTGTTCAAAAAGAGGGGGAACAACAGATCAGAGCAGAATTAATGAGATCTTTCAGTTAAAAAGAGACAGTTGGACAAGTCATACCTTATGTATAAATAATGTGTGTACTTGTGAGTTATCATTTATTCACGATACTCTGAAAGAATTTACAAATGGCTGTTTAAAAGCCAAAACACTACTGCAGGAGTGTCTGTGAATAATGCCTGCAGCACTCAGGTTAAGTATTCTTCTGTAGCTTGTTGTCTTTCCGAGTAGGTCGGGGCACAATATTCAGTGTTTGCTGTTATGCTTTCTACAGCTCTGCATTTCAATTAGCTAGCCTGTTGAGTCTATTATTTATCTGAGAAAGAAATAAAAGCTCAGATATTTGCACAGACATTGGTGGCTGCATGTTTTTAATAATACCGGGGGGGGTGTGTCTCGATCAAGGGCAGCTCCACAGCAGTTGTTGAGGAAAGAGTGATCGTTATTGTTGTTGTAGTGTCTAACTACAGGACTCCAATAACCATCTGATCCGGAATCTGCTTGGTTTAAAGAATGTTAGAACTAAATAGGTGAGATCTTTGTTTGAGGTGTTTCCTCACTGTCATGAAGAAACCAGACACTGTCAAACACGTTAGGCTCACTGCCGCAAATCAGTACCAGCTCATGAACACAATAGCAACACTACAAAAGACAAGTATCTGCATCAATTTACAGCACAATAAACCAACAGATCAAAGTCCACAAGGTTCAAGCTAATGCAGAGCAGCATGTTTAAAGTCCAGTCCTGGAAAGGCTCCTCTATTTTTATCATATTGGATGCTTCAATTACACATTGTTACTGTGTCTCATTAAAAGTACCTAATAAGTATGTTTTCTGCTTTTATAAACTTGCCGTGTGAGCTTTTCTAACTGGTAGAGGCATCAGCTCTAACATCACTTCTAAACCACTTTCTCACAATGATAAGAAAATATTTTTCTACCTTTCAAAGTGCTTCATAATAAAGTGCGAGCTTTACAAATAACATTACTAGAGACGATCACTAAAACACAGAGTACAGATAAAGGAGAATAAAAATAAAGGCGAGGGGACCATTAAAATTTAATTAAAAGGGAAATGCGGTAAAAAAAAAAAAAGGTTCTTCTAAAGCATCACAATGCTAAGGCAATAAAAACTAATGCAAAGTAGCTACAGTATTGTATGTGTCAGAACTTGAAGGGCCATGTTAAACTTAAAACAAATCAAAAGCAGTTCTAAAAGCGCCGTAAAGCCAGTCTGTTTGATCCAGTTATATACTCACAGAGTACCAATACTTCCATGACAACTTTAGTGAGACACTGCAAAGTTTAATATTCATGTAACCAATTTCAAAAATCAACGAGTCCTTGTGGAGTGCTGCTGCAGGATAACAGGTAATATTGTGGGGGTATTTTTGCATGGTGCATTCTCCTGCATCTTGTTATTCAGAGCATCAGCCACAAATACTTTAAGGGAGAAAGCGGCCTATTTCTGCCCATGTCATCAGTGGCAGCGCCTCACATCATAATCATACTGTTGGTCATCTCTGACACACGTCAGGCTAACTGCACATCTGCTGGTGTGGTTGACATGGGTTTCGGAGTTTTACCCTGTGCACCTATTTCCATTATTGATTGGGAATTAATGCATTTGTCGGAGCTCATTTTTCTTTTGGTTGTTTGTTGTTTGGTGAACAACATTATGATGCTTTCATGTTGCTGGCTCCTATAGTAGAGAATTAAGAGTACTCTTGGTTTGTTCTTATGGGCTGAACTGCATTTTCACCTACAGTTGTTTGGATTGTGTTTTGGCTTGGCTATTGACTCACTGCAAGAATCATTTATTGTATTTATTTGTTTATTTTATCAGGGACAATGCACAATACATAAATTGTACCAGATATAGCTAAAAGCTAATTTTCCTCTGAGCAGACTCCACATAAATAATTCCTTATCTTGTGCCATATTCATCTCAGCATTAGAGAAACATACAGTATTTGACTCAGAACATTTGGTTACATCCTTTATGACAATTTGCTTTACTCTTCTTTATTTTCATAAATTAGAACTAAATTCCAAAACTTTATTTAATCTCAGCTGGTTAGTTGCTGGGCTACAGTCGCACTCAACTGCACCTTAAGATTGAAATCCTGGTCACCCCTGGCTAATCAACGCTACATTTCAAAGATGATTTCTGCTCCAGGCCATGAGTCTGGTGCTTATAATATCCATACGTTAATAAAATACTAATGTCAGTGCATGGTTCTAATTAAAGTTCTTGTTAACATAAACGAGCTAAATCAGTTTTAAATACACGATCAGGTTTCCATTGCCTGCACCCATCTAGCAGTTTTGAAAAAGCCTCATAGAGGAACTGGATTTGAGAAACTCACCACAGTGTCAGAGGGAGAAGGGACAGAGCGAGCTGGGGTTCTGATCTGCAGGAATAATAGATGTGCTAAACTGCACGCTGTCGCTTGTGCTCTTGAAGTGCTCTGATTCATCATCTCAATCATCATCATTATCGCTATCATCACCACTCTGCTCTGACTGAGCTGAGGAAGATTCCTCACTTCTCTTTTTCTCACCCGTGCCCTGAGAGTGCCAGGACTCTGCAGGCTGCAGCTCTCCAGCTGATGCAGGCAGAAGGCTACACGGCTCTCGTTGAGGGCTGTGGCGCTACAGATGTTTGCTGAATTAGAGGCTTTCTCTCCTTCCAGCATCTGCCATTGACTGAAACTCTAAAAGCTAGTGGTCGCTGTGCTGTGCCCTCAGCAGTAGAGGCTCTAATAACCTCACATGAAATGAGGTTATGTTAGGTCAAAAAGCAGCAGGTCAAAATGAATGTATTAGACATTTCATCATATCAACAGGGGTTGTGTGTTGTGAGTGTGTTTACCTCTTGTGTGCTGACTGTTAAAAGGCTACATTTTACACACAGCTTTGTTGTTTCTGATGAATTGTCATGCCAATAAAGTTACTGAATTAATATGACATTGGAGGAAAGAAGAGTCCAACCAAAATATTGGTAGAGAGAAGGAAAAACTCCTGACCTCCTCAGTTTCTCCCCTCTCTGTCTCACAAGTGGCGTCTCAAAGTCACCCATGGCTCTCTGCAGTCTCAGCTTGTCTCTGTGAAGAGCTGCAAGTATACAGCAGGATATGAATAAAAGAGTGGAAGATAAGGAAGAGGTCTCTCTCAGACACTCTGAGGGCTTATCTTGAAACTACAAAACTCTAGCTCTAATTTTTTTTCCTGCCATTAAAACACTTCATTCGCTTCAGGACTAATATTCTTTGACAGTTCATAAATTTTGGGCTGGAATGACGGCTTCATTGTCCATAAAACCGAATATGGTATTAAAGAATGTCACAGTTTAATGTGAAATGTTTTATCTGCTGCCTCCTTGAAAAGACTTTGCCACATTTAAATGTGTTTGATGCAATTTAAACACACAATTTAAGGAATGTCACATAAGTCACATAAAAGAGGGGTTCTGAACCTTTTGTAAGTTAAGACCCACTTCTGAATATTAAAATAAATCCTTCCCAAATAAAGAAGAAATTAAACATAACATCCCAGGCGCCTTGTGTTTTAGTGTGCTTTCAGGGTGCTTCAGGATCTCTGGAGTGTCGATGGTTTTAGCTCCTCGTCTGACAGGACACATCATCACATCCAGCACACTGCTTTGCACTGCCTGCCATTATGAATCCAAATTTAACGTATTCAGTCTCATATTTCCTCACCACACGCTTTGGAGCTTTTACTGGTGCAGGATTGTCTCCCACCTCCCTTGCTCATTCAAAAACCGATCCATCTTGCAACTCTACATCCGAGGGAACTGCATAAGCAAAACACATTTGTCTCTACCTGATGATGTGTCGTGATTGGCTGGTGATATTCAAACGTAGCTAGAAATGAAAGGATGCATTTTAATTTGACAGTCGTTCATTTATGTGAATACTTGAGCACACTTAGATATAAAAACAACTAGCCTTATATGAGATAAAATGCATGTAGAGCAGGCATATACAAAGGCATACATACAGCACCAACACACAGACAAATACACACTCAGTTTTTCCATTATGATAAATACTCCGACTACGATGCATCACACCTCACATGTGCACTCAGCTTTTTGAAGTGAAGCCATTTGATTGCAGAGGAGATGCATTAAATTTGCAACAAGCTAACAAATAATTCATTAGGATATTAAACAGATATACTGCATTCCCCTGCTTAACCCCTCCAACCTTCCACAACTGAGTGTCATTACCAGAGCACCCAGCCTCACCCCCCCCACCCTTGGTCGGAGAAATCCTGTGTGTTTTGCTAAAGTCATCATTTGCTGTGATTAGCAGAGCTCTCAGCAGGAGCCCTTCACTGGGATTTGCCCATAAAAATTCCTCTCGTTCATGTTCATGTAGCAGCGGTGACAGGTGTCATTGTGTTTTTTAATGGAGACAGCATGACCATGACACTGCACACTTCTCATAACACCAGAGGCCTGAATGATGAAGTGCTGGTGAGTTGTCAGTATTTTCCTGAATGCCATTGATTAAGAGTGAGAAAAGCAGTGAGAGAGAGGGCATGGCTTTGCACTGCACGTTTAAGCTCATGTTGCCTTTTTGCAGGGAGCTAAGAGCCTGTTGGTTAGCTGGTCGGGCTGCATTTTAATGGATCTCGGGTTGATGTTTTATACAGTTCATACACAATGGGCCCAGTGTGGCTGTAATACGCCCACAGTGTGCTATTTTTCAGCACTAGCGGTGCTCAGCACTGTGTACATTGGGACACAGTGTATTACAAGATTAGGTACCCTCAGAAATAAGGGTATTCTGGTCTGCGAGCTTTCTTGCTGCATTTGTATACATTATGTTATGTTCCCATTGTGACATGAAAAAAGGCCACACTGGGGTGTTACTTGACCACAGCAGCAAACTGCAGGATGTGAACTAGTTGGACTGCGTACAATAAAAACTCATTTCAGTGAGCATTTCATTTAATGTTAAAATGTTTTAGATGCTGGATTTGTAGCCATGCTAGCGGTTTGGCTCTGGGAATGGTAAAGTTGGTCAGTCTCTTTGGTCTAGACCAAAATATCTCAACAACTGTTAAATGGATTCACACCAACCTTTGGTAGCATTCATGGTCCCCAGAGGATGAAGATTAATGACTTTGATGAATCATTTACTTTTTTTATCTAGCGCCACCATTTGGCTGGCGTGCATGGTTTGCAGTATTATTGACTATTGGATTGGATTGGCATGAACTTTGGTACAGATAACTTCTCTTCTTGCGCCATGTTTATTGCTAATTAACAAATGTTAGCATCGTAACATGGGTAAACAATATACCTGCTAAACATCAGCATGTTAGCATTGTCATTATGCGCATGTTAGCATGCTGACGTTAGCACCTCCACTTAAGTACAGGCTCACAAAGTTGCTAGCAGGGCTGTATACTTGTGGTCTTGTTAACTTTGTGATGTCTTCAGCAGCGCAGTCGAATAAAACTGGAGTAGGGAACACTTCAGGCCACAACTGGTTGAATTTGTTGTGCCACTAAAAACAAAGCTCCACAGTGTGAGCTCAGCATTGAGCAGCTACAAAACAGGACTGCTTTTTGAATGCAGTTGCAGCCCCTTTTGCCAACTTAGAGAGTTGGATGTTTGATTTAATGACTTTACAGACTCTGACAAATCTAGTAACTCTTTTATGAGAAGCTACAGTATATTATCACGGTGTTGTTTCCAAAAGCATTTACTGGCAAAACTCTGCAGCAATCCACTTCACATTTTGTGGGCTATAGAGCTGCCCAGATGTCTCTACAGTGAGCATATCTCATCATTAGGCTGCACATTATGTCAATATGCAGAAAGAGGATGGTAATAAAAAATGAATGATGAGTAGAGGGAAGCAATGTTTACTTTACCTACATCTCTTCAGCCTCTTTTTAAGAGCAAAATACACAATGTCTTACTTTCTCTTCAGCATATATATTTACCCTTTCCATTGTGTTAATTAATTTACACTAACATATTAGATTTCATTCTGGTTAGGTAGTTACAGTGCAACAGCACCTGTAATCTCTTGCTTGCAGTGTTGCTACTGTTGCTCACAGCTTTGAGCTTTGTATCCTAACAGTTAAAAACAAAGCATCTGATCTGATCACAGCAATCCACCAAACCACCCAGTACAGTGTTTGTGTAAAATGCGGGTGAGGCCAGAGTGCCTTAAGAATGGCTCGGGGTGTCATACTGGTTTTGGGCACCAGGGACCGCAGAGCAGCCACCAATGGCTCGGCGTTGGCCTCATTGTAAATACTAAGAGTTAATTCCCCCGGTGAAGGCCGCTGTAAACCATCTGCGCTGCCGTTAATCACAGAGAAATCGCCCCGCCAAGAATCTCCACTTGCCTTATTCAAATTGCAGTGCACAAGCTGCAAATATTCACAGGTTGCGAGCGCATATGGACACACACACAAAGTTTAGATTCACTGCTTAATGTATTTGGCAGGCAACAGTAGGCATCTCTCCAACTCTGTGGGGTGTATTTTGGAGATACACAGACACACAGAAGCACAGAAGTCAGGAGTGGTATTTATGATGTGTGATTTAATTAGCTGGCTCTTAAAGGAAGTAGATAATACATGGGGTTGGACTCTGGAGAGCGAGAGAGACAGAGGGAAAGGCACAGAGAGAGAGATACTCCGGGTGTGGAAGTCTATTGTGTCAGCATTTTATCACAGCTGAGTAGCTGGAGGTTCAAAGGTCATTCCCATTCTGCTTTGAGCCACAGTCACCTTGCCATACTGACAGAGCTATCTAAAGCAACATTGACTGAATCAGACATCAGCCAACACTGCAGAAGCTCTTAAATGGCTAATGGAGCCGTCAGAGCAGCTGGGAATACTAACCAATGGATTTATTGAACATTCAGCATACAGCACTGCCAGCAATACAAACTTTAAAACATGCACTGTTGTTTTCATTTAACTACCTAGAAGCGTGAATATATTAACATATGTTTTGTTGGTGGAAAGTCAGACTTTGAATCTATTGTAACCTTCCAAATACACAAATAACAATACATTTGCATAAAAAACATGTAAAATGTGTATATCACACTCATTTATTATACACCTTTTTCCATGGTGGCTTTTTAGCCACATTAGCAGCATGGCTTTATGGGTGGCTATGTCAGTTGGTTGGCCGATTAATGTGTAATATTGTTAGTGTATTACTGTTAATCAGCATTCTATGTATTGCCATGACGTTTTGTGCAGACATGACCCCAGAGGAAGAATCCTGATGACTTTGGTAAACCATTTTGGTTTCATAGCACCACTAGCAAGTCAAGGTTTTAATGACCAACTACTTGCAAAACTGACATTCCCTTTGGACTCAGCAATACTCAGTTTGCCTATAGATCAGTCTACAGCCTCATTAAGCCTCTATCTTGGTCCCAGACGCTTAGTCTTGTTCAAGGCGGTGTGCACTTTGAAGGTATGCTGAATGGTAAGAATATCCTAGCAGCAGATGTCCGTGATATCAAGTAGCATCTTGACTGAACAATGTTACATTATATTGTCTGATCTAATTAACTACACAATGTCATTTGTGTATTCATGCCGTCACTTTCCACCAAGAAATGTGATAAGCCTAGCTTTGAGGGGAGCTTTTATTTTTCCATCCATTAGACAGTAATTGAGGTACAGGTGCAGCTCAGCATTCAACATTAATTTAGAAAAAGCATCCATGAGTACCAAGAAGGATGAATAATCTAATTTACAAAATACTAATATAATGCAGGTACATCTTTGTGAATGCAGCCAGTAAAGAGAATGCCATCCTGTATGTATGCTCCATCTGTACATTTGCAATAATAGTAAACATTTTTATAATGGACTATTACTACTACTAGAAATAAAACACATACACAAGAAGAACTCACATATAGTACAATACTTTGACCAGTGTGTATATCCCTCCATGCAAAAACAATCTATCTACCCTGTCACTGTCTTGAACCTTCCACTCTGCGAGCACAACATTAAAATCAGCACACAAGTTATGACATGCTGTACATTTCACTCAATCACATCGGGGAAATATCACTGTATTTATTCCATAACGGCCCGCGTGCCTGACACATTTTCCTTAGTTGAGGTGTCCGTGCTGTCTTTTACAGTACAGGACGCACTCTGCAAAGTCCCTCCAGTCCCACAGTCCAGCATGAGGAGAAAACCCAGGAGTTGTCATGGCAGCTGAACTGAGGCAGGAATGCACATTACCATACCAGGAGAGAGAGACAGAGAGGGAAGGAAATAATGTCAAATTATATAATTTTGCTTATTATTGGCATGAGATTAAACCACTTTAAGGATCAAATTCAGACTTAAGTTAAATGAGAAAGGCAGACTTAGAGAGAAATACTAGAATTTGAGTTAATTTTGTTGTTGATTTATTTGTTTAATAACATGTTGGTTATGATACCACTTCACCTAATATATTGCTTTAGCAGTATAGGTTTCTGTTCAAATATGCAGCAATTGATGCATACTAAAATAGAAATTAAATTAAATGAACTGAGTGGAAAAGAGAGAGGCAGAGAGACGTGAGAGTACACTGAGAAGTCTGTTACGCTGAGGGCTTGTGCAGGGGAGGACCCGAGCTGTGAATGCAGCGGAATGACAGGCAGGGATTAGAGGGGAGGTGGTGCCATTGAAAAGCAGGCTGATCCAGGGAGCCGAGCTGACACTTGAACACAGCCAGCTGACAAGACCAGCCAGTCCTGCTGCAGTCCTGCAAAAGCTTCTCCCCTCACCCTCCCTTCCATCTAGGGATGGGGGCGTTCTACATTGGTTTATTAGTCGTCATTGTAGAGACTGATGACGCAATGAAACGGGATTAATGGTCCGTGTACATTTTATCAGTTAAAGGTTATGATTCAGAATACAAATTAGAAAAATGTAAATTTTGGTGCATTACTCTCTGATCTCAGTAGGGACACATTTCCTTTCAACAGTGTGGACTAATGACTTATAAAAGATGTGCTGCTTGGGTTGGGACTGCTTCTAATTGGTCAGTGGAATCCAAAATCCTCCTCTATCTTATCTCACCCAGAAATTCATCCAAAACAGCCATTTTCAAGCATCTTTAAATAGTAAGAATTAGGCAGCATATCTCTTTGCAAGTATTCATAAATATTAGAATGTAGTTATACAATATACAGTGCATGTGAAATTAAATAAAATGTAATAGAGAGGATAAGGATGAGGTTAAGTTCATACAAGGTAAAAAAACACGTACATTACAGCTTCTGCGTCTGACAAAGATCAAAACACAGACAACATATTGTGGTTGATGTGTTTCCTGCTGAAACAGGATGTTGGGATGCCGCTTGCATAACGTCACAGATTATGTATTTTGTTCACTTTTGTTTTTGTCCACTAACACAATGTGCAAAATTACCTTTTTTTCCACTGGCAAAATGGCTAGTGAATGTTTACATTTTACCAGCCACTCAATAGAGTATTCACATTGGCTAGTGAGTGAAGCCAATCCACCTTTATATTTTATTTTAATAAACTGGTGGCTGGTGCTAATTATGTGCCCTGCCACCAACACAGTGAAATTACAGCTAAATACAGCATTTGAGAGTTCTGTTTCTTTTCCATCAGGAGAAATTGTCCAAAAATCCTAGTGTGTGACAGAATGGGTCAATAAAGCAAATGGTGCTACCAGCTGAATTTGCTGACGTGACTGTCACAAAGGCTCACAAAGACTCACTGTCTGCACTGCAAACTGCAGAGAGAAACCAAATGTGTATACAGAAGATGTGTCTCAAAACTACAGCATCATCAATACAAGAACTGGAATAACTTTATGTAAGGAGGCAACCCACTCACCAAACAGGATGCTGACAACAAGCACAGCCTCTGGTGCCCGAGGCAAACACATCTCCATATCCTTACTTTTGCTTCGCTGTGTGAACATCACATCATTTCCTGAATTGGCTGAACATGGATGTAGATCATGTACTGTTGAATCATTGAACACGAATGGGAGTCTGAAATAAAGGATTCCAGTCATTTTTCCAAATTGGTCAGTTTAACATTGTTATGTATTACTTTGCCACTCTATAGGCAAACCCAACACAACAAGATGTCATTTTAGAGTTAATGGTACATCAACATGATTGATTATTATTTATTAAGTCTACCAAAGAATAAAGAAGCAATGCTGTGTTTGCTCCCAGTTTGGCTGAAGCTCTATCTTTGCACGCTAAGTCAGTCCTGCAGCACTCATATCCTGAGACAATCACATAAACTAGTAACTATGCTTTCAAGAACTGAAAATGTCTTTTCAGGGTCCATATACAATTCTGCACTCTACTATTCTCTCCTCTCTTACCCATTCCATCTCTTTTCAAGGAGAGCTACAGTAGACGGCACGATATGTTGGTAAATGGCGGGTAAGCAAGCTGTTTCAGCTCTGCGGGGTCAAGGACTGGCTGTGTTGACGCCTGTCACACTCAAAGACAGAACAGCTGGAACATGCACCAGTCTCTCCATTAGTTCTGAGTGTTCACACAGGCCTAATTGCTTAACTATGTGATCTCGGGGGCCCCGGCTCACAATGCCGGCAGTATTTTAATCAGATATGCGACTCTTGAATGCCCGACTCCCCACAAGGCTCACAGAAGCCTCTGCTTTCCGGGAGTTCCTTTGATTAATAATCCTGACAAGTCAGCCCATTATTATGAATTAAACTGGCACAACTGTATGTGTCATATTATCTCCACAAGCAGAGGGGACATGAGACAAAGCCAGTGGCTTTTGCACAGGAGGCTGATTAGGAAGCACAAACACCTCTTGCCTCCTGCTGCGCTGCACTGGGGATTGGTTTACACTTTGATCCAAGAGCTTTCTCAAACACACACACGTAAACACAAACTCACACACACACATAGGCGTATACACATGTCGCCGTAGTCACCTATGTGTTGGCTAAGGTTTCATGGGAATCAAAGCGGTGCTTGATTTAAAATCCCATTACCAACCACAGATGTGGCATTCTCTACAAACACCATCTGCACAAACTTACATATATTTCTATGTATTTATTTACGTGTTCTGCAGCTGTAGGCTGCATGCATGTGCATACCTGTGTTTGATGCAAATATGCACGTTTGCATCTGAAGTGCACACGCACCCACACAACACACTAACCACAGCTGCACGTTGCATAAAACAAGTGCAACATACTGGAAGAAAAGAGCACCTCCAATGATCCATCAATTCCCATTGGTTTGAGGAGAGGGGGGATTTATTGACTGGCAGAGTAAATTCAAGGCTTACTCACTGTCAACACAACCCAAGAGGCAGTCTGCTGGAAAATCTAGTGCTGTGGTGCCAGGTCGCTTCACATAATTCCCCTGTAGGGCTGCTGTCTGTGATGAGCCATGCTCAGTGTGGTTGTGTGGCTGCTGAAAGGCCTGTCATTACAGCTGCACCCTGTGGCGAGGCAGCCAGATCCAATCCAAATAAGCTCCCCTCTGACAACGAGCTGCCCCACCTAAACCCACTTATCAGGCTGGAGGATTTGGTTCAAATCTCTGACTGGATTTGGTTAAAGTCTGTAATATGTAAGTGGGCATCAAACTAGCTATCACATGTGCTGAAAAAACCCCCACTATGCATCAGCCTATGTCAATAATATATTTATTTTATACAGAGGATAACCATCTGTCCTTTTCCCCCTGTATCATTTTTCCTTTTCCTTGACGGGATATTCTATCATTGCACCATCATGTCTTGCCTGTTTGTGACTGATGGTCAACAGGTTTGTTGTAGCCATGTCACTCGCTGTAGGATAAAAATATGACTGTTTAATGACTGGAGCCACATCCCATCTGTTAGCAAATTGTAGATTCAAACATGGTGTGTTCGCATCCAGCCTTACATAACCGTGTTGCCCATGTGGCATTTCACAGGCTGTGGCTCGCAGATCATCTTGTTCTGCTGCTTTTGTTTCTCTCTGTTCCTATTCTGCACATTTTTATTGTAAAATGCTCGAGGCTGAAATTTGGAGATTAAAATGCTGATGGATGATGGCATAAATATATACACAGTATATATTTGTGTGTGTGTGTGTGTGTGTGTGTGTAACTTACACCTCTACTGTAGGATGAGGCTTTTAAGACAGCTGACTCAGACTACTGAGGAGATTTGATTCACGTAAATAAACCTGGTCTTCTCTCTTGTCTCCCTCTCTCTCTCTCTTCCTCTTTCTCTCACACACTCTCGCTCTTTTTGAAATCAATCAGCGATGGTCCCTCCACCCCCTACTGATGGATCTATTATTAATGAGGGCCCCTTAGCACTAAACTAAATTTAGTGCATAAACTCCACTTGGAGTTCTAGGGAGGGGGATCAATAGGATGGCAGGGGCCACAGCGAGAGTCTCATTTAGCTCTTTGGAAATGCAGGATGTGGAAAGTCTGACCCTGAGTGCAAATGTGCCTCCCGACTTAAAGAGAGCTTGAGAGCACAAGCAGTGAAGAGAGCAAGAGGTTTTGACGATACAAGACAAATTTCAGTGGGTCATTACTCTCCAATTGTTACCTTGTAGCTAATCTATATATGAGATAGGGGATCATTGATGGGGTGACATTTCTTGTAATTAGGTTTATACAAGCTCTGGGTTATTGCCTATTCAGCACGCCACTTGTGCTGCATGAATCACATCTGATTTGTCAGTCCCTGTGACATTGATACCACTTGTCTCCTGTCACGAACGTCAGGGCTGTGATTACTCTCTTTCAATATTACCGCCCAGTTCAATATTTAATCATAGACCCGTTTGTATGGAAACAATCAATTACATTGATGCTTTCCTTCATAACATGCTAGTCGAGGAGCCATGCATCTGCTGTCTTTATGTTCTCTCAGGACAAGTTGATATTCTTCTCTTAATACAGATGCCTAGTAATTAAAGCACATGGGACTCAAATAATAGAACAGTAAATTGCTTCATTACGTGTAAGCCCCAAATATCTTATGATGTATAAACAAAGTCTTGAGTATCTGATGCCTGCTCTAAACCAGCATAAATATCAATGCATTAAAACAAATCACTTTAATGGCACACTGGTTGTCAGACACATTCCTACAGAGTTCATACAGTATGCTATCGTATATAAGGGCTCAGTTGGAGTGGAATCCCCCCCACCCTTGCAGAACAGTTGTAAGTCAAACAAAGCTGCACAAAAACACCCCTCACCAACCACAAAGGAATCTGAGGTTTGTGTTGCTCCCAGGTGTGTAAGTGAGTATGAGGCATTGCTGATAAAGATGCATGCACATAATATAGTTATGCCTGCTCAGCATGTATAAAATCCCTGGGTAAATAGCATCTTAATATACTTTTTTTTAAAGAAAATGCTAACACATAATCCTATATACCATGTGCATGTAAAATATACTGTATGTTCCTTAAAGAAAAAATCCAAACCCAGACTTTTGACACTAAAGAGCGCTATCAAGATTTATGGTACCATAAGAACAACACAAGAAGAAGAAATATAAACAACCAATAAAAGGATAAAACAACCACATACAATGGGTCCAACAGACTAATCGTATAACTGATATAAAAGAGAATGCTAAAATGAAAAGATAAAGACTGGCGGTAACATTACATTACATTACAGTGGTATTATCCAACTAACAAGCTGTCTATTAGCTAGTCAGCTAGAAGACTATTAGATGTGCTTTGGGGATTTAAAAATACTGCCAGCAGACTGAATTCTTAATAGAAGACAAGCCAAGGTACAAGTACAGCAAAAGCTCAATCACTTGATATTAACCAGGACCCTGGCCTGGCTCTAGTTTGGTCTGTTGGGACAGAAAGTTAAAAGCTCACTAATGCCATCCAGTACCTGGCCATGTGAAGTCTCGTATGTAGTTACTAAGGGGTTAAAATGGATTCCAAGAGAAATTGGCAACCAGTCCAGAGGAGCTAAAATCGTGGTGTTATGGGAAAAGTGTGGCCTAGCTTCAAATGTCTGCACAGTTTGAAGCTGAGCTACAGCTCTAACATACGGTAATGTGTTACATTACACCAGGCACAATGCTAGGACTCCTTTGTCAGTATTGCTGAGGGACAACATTGCTCTTTTGGAGGTACAACAAATAAAACTCTAACACAAAGAGTCACAAATACACTCAACGTAAGAAAACAAAGCAATGGCTAAATATGTGTCATTACATTTGGGTCTGTTTGTTCGGGCTTATAACACACTGTTAAACTGGACAAGATTAATACAAGTCCTGCTCACTGAATTCCACACCAGATACTTGAATTTCACCACTATGCCACCCGCCAAATTTTTTTCTGTGGTACTCTGCTCCAGTTGGCTCCTGTCAATCAGATTTCTTTTCTGTTGATCTTAAATTACAAGATTACTTCAGATTCAAGTTGTAATAGTCAATGGATGCATTGGAAAGAAATCAACATGGTCTTGATTGGCAAGAGACTAAGGCCCTTACAATGATAATGAAAATCCCAAAACTCATATAGTGTATCCCTCAGCAACAGGCTTGACCCGGTGAATAAGAGAGTAGGAAGCAAAGGAAGTGGGTTCAATGACATGTCTCTACCTACTCAGATTGAGACAGGCTCACATAAAGTGACTAGAAGCCCACCTTGGCTTCTGCCCGCAGGGCTGGCAGTAATTAAAACGGTAAATGCATCGTTCACCTTAAGCCAGGACCAAAGTGTGGAACACAGCAAGCTTTACCATAAGTCAATCTTGGGAGAGGGAAGCCTGGAACAAATTGTAGGTGGAGGAGGAGAGGGCTGATAGAGGGGGAGGAGAGAAGACCAGAGGACCAGATGATCATTTACCCGGCAGTGTATTAAACAGACACAACGCAGGGACTGATAGTGACTGAAATATCAAAGGCAGTAGTCTGCTGGGTAGGCTGGAAAGTGGCTGCCGCTGTTGTTTGATCCATCACACAGTCACTTGTTTTTTTTACTAAAAGCTTTAGAGAAGCCTCTGGGTGCCAGAGAGAAGTGAAGCAAGGTGGAGAACACATCCAATCTCTCTCTTGTCAGTTTGTCTCTCCCTTTCTCTCCCCCTCTGCCTCTCATCTTGTACAAATTGTGAGAGCTCCTTTAGGCACAGCGGGATGAGAAAAGTATGCATTGCTGGGACAGCGTGCAGGAAAGCATTTGCTCTGTCTATGAATGCGTGTCTACCTGTTTTCACTCAGATAAAAGTTTGATCTTCGTCTTGCTCGCTTCATCACAGATGCACAAGAGCTTCTTTTGAGGTGGGGGGGAGGCAGAAGAAAGTAGAGAAAGAGATTTCCTCTGTCTTCTCCATGGCAGATCTCTTGCACTTGGAGGGCAAACTGCATCTCAGGAGAGAAGAGATCAGTGAGCAAAGCCTGCAGCTCTTGCACTGTTGGCTGGGTTGCCACCTGGAAGCCTACCTTATACAGGCATCACCGGTAGGGCTCCAACTAACTGTTTTGATAATTGATTCATCTGCAGATGATCTCTCTCTTTCACACACACACATTTTCTCTCACACTCACAAATCCTCTTTTTCTCTTTCTACAGGAACTTTTCTTGAATGGACCTGAGCTGTTGTAATAATAAACAATAATAAATTATAAAAGAAATGTAAATCACAAACTAAGTGTTAACAGGCCTTGCTGCATGAAATAGCTTTAACAACAGGCAGAGCAAACAACGGCTATTAGATAAAGGAGAAGCCTGCTGTGAGACGCAGGACCTGCTGTGGATTGTCTTAATGAGATTTTGTAGAACTGAACCTGCTGATGAGCCGCCTTCGTCCATTACTGCTCCAGTGTGTTTACGTTCAAGATGTTCTCGCGTTTGTCATGATCCCTGGATTTCTGTGGATTTCTGTTTGTTTCCTGTTTTAGTTTGTAGTCCATGGTCTGTGTTCTTGTTGTCCTTTTGTCTTCCTGTCTTTGTGTGTTTCCCTCCTTAGTTAGTTGCGTTCACTTGTGTCTCGTCTCCCTCCTGTGTTTGATCCCCTCGTTTGTGTTCCTTATGTATACCGGTTCGCTTTGTCTCTTGTTGGTTCATTGTGTTTGTGTCTTCGTTTTCGCTTGTGTGAGATTGGCTCTCCGTGTAGTGTTCATTTTCCTCGAGTTCGGTATTCCTGGTTTCCTTGTGCCGCTTCCTGGTCACCTCATGTAAGTCTTCAATAAACTCCCTTCATCAGCTCACTACCTGCTGTCCTGCGTTCTGGTCCTTTTCTTGCTGCCTCATGGCACATCGCGACAGCGTTACCATGAAAGTTTGTTTTTACACACTTTGCAGGTAAAACGTTTTACTGTTATTTAAAGTGAAGTGCTCCAATATGGAGGTATTTTTGTGTCTTTTCTAAGCAGTCAAAAAATGGTTTGAGAGAAAAACTTTCCACACTTTTGCTTGCAAATCCAAAAGTTTTGCTTCCGGTTCAGCTGTATTCCGTGGGCGGGATCTACGCTGAAAAATGAAAGACACGTTTCTATTGGCCAGTCTTGATCGGAGTGACAGCTTGGCAACCTCCCCAGTCAGTTAACGAGAGAGGCAGTTTTGAAGTCCACCGGAGGAGACCGGAGAAAGTCGATAGTGCTAATATTATGCACTACAGCCCCAAGTTAATCCCACCACAGTGTGCTCATTCTTTGGTTCGGACATCTACTTGGATGCTCTTGCAATAGCTTTTGAACATTCTACTGCATAGGCTCCATTTATGAGTTTAGTGCACTGAAATAAATGAATGTCGTGATTCTGGTGATATTCAGTTGGAATGTGGGATAACAACAGGAAGACAGTTATGCTTAAATGGTCCTTCTCCATTTTCTTCAATCTCATTAGACAAAAGCAGTCAAACTGATGATTTGTATATTTATTTTATTTGCTTTCAAATGTACTTGTTACAAGCTACAGTCTGTCAAAGCGTGCACCATATTTAATGGCAGTTTGCAAGTTTGTTTTAAAGGACTGGTAATCCCCCAGATGGGCTGTTGGAAGGGTAACTGTGTTGGCGCAAGCACTAGCTATAGGATAACATACAGTGTCGCCTGGCATGTGCTCATGTCTTGTTCAAATAGCATGGTTATTTAAAAATGTCTGTCTCTCTGAGACAAGAAAACGGAAGTTATGTGTAAAGAAACATACATTCGTATCAACTTTCTCCGGTCTCCTCCGGTGGACAAAACAGCCTCCCTTGTTTAACTGACTGCGGATGTTGCCAAGCTGTCACTCCGATCAAGACTGGCCAATAGAAACGTGTCTTTCATCTTTCAGCGTAGGTCCCGCCCACGGAATACAGCTAAACCCAGCAGGGGTTGTAGCCAAAACAG
>JAVQJD010018940.1:0-36723 GCA_036023655.1 Nannoperca australis
ACACTGGCTTCCCGCGTCCCAGCTCTTCGTGCAGTCAACACCAAAAATGCTAGTACAACATCAAAATAGGTACACAAGCCTCTCGTTCCCCAAAAAGATAACATACTCACATAAGAAAGTTCATCTCTGCTGTCCACTGCTACAGCGTCGTGACCGACTGTGTTGTAAGGGCTAGCGAGGGGCCCTGGGCAAAGTTAACACTAACCATGAATTAGCAACTATCCTCATCCCATCTCCTGGTGAACTAATCACCAAGGACACCAGTATACAAATCAAGATTGGTACACAAATCCTCTCGTTCCCCAATAAAGATAAAGTACTCTAAACAGAAGGTCATCTCTGCTGCCCACTGCAACAGCATCATGACCGCCCTCTTGAGTCTGGGTAGTGCGTGTCGACACGGCACTCACCTCTGATGTCATCATCCAGGATGGTCTGGTGCTTTCCGTGCTAGCCATTTCATCGGGCCTATGTTGTTGTAACTAGGGACCGCTCATCAATCCCAAAGATTACACACAAATACATCTGCCGACACCATCTCGCCAGCCTGAGCAGATATGGTGTCGCCAGTAAAAGACCACACAATGAACAACACCTCTCCCAAACTAGATACTGCCGAGGCTGGAAGTCGGGGAGATTGGCGGAGATTAGCAAGCTAGTGCAATACAAACATAGCAATAGCCAGACTGCTACTTATCGCCAGCCCCGGGCTAGCGCCAGAAACACTCAGGTTATCTTAGCATAATACAGTTGTAGGCATGACGGACTTACCACACAGACCACGGTCCCTCCTTGCCACGGGAACGAAGCTCATGGTCCGGTCGGCCATCGCCAGCGGCCGCTGGTCCGCCGTAGAGCTTCAAGGAGGACAGACCCCGCCAGAGGTGCCTGTAACTCAGCCGTGCCGCACACATCATCTGCCCGTTGTCGATGGCTAGCACCTGTGTCCTCCGCAGGACAGCCGCCGCCGCCGTATGGATCTCCGGCACCTCCCTTACTTGACAGCTCAACGCATACTTAGGTGAGCCGGTCGAGAGAACCAGCAAACACAGCGACATAGTCTGTCATAGTGTGCCGCGGTGGCATAACAACGGCCGAGATATCCGGCCAACGTCGGGTCCATGTCCGCGGAAAGTTGCGGTCGGCCTTGACTGCAGACCAGCGGCTGGGCGGAAGGAAAGAAGCCATTTGGGCGAAAGCCTCCCCCACGACTTCGACCCGTTACCGGCGCCGGGCCAGTATTTCTCCCCTTTACAGGGGTGTAACAATAGCAGAAATGATGACACAGATTCAGGACACCAATGGACAGAAGAGGCTGAAGAGGAGATGCAGATCCTCACAGAAGAGGCTGATGCAGCTTTCCAAGCATTTAAAACAGATATACAGACAACACCTGCTTTGGAAACTCCAGACTGTTGTAAATCATTTAATTTGTATGTAACAGAATGTGCAGGTCATACTAATATAGTGTTAATGCAAGACATGCCCACAAGAAAATTACCATTAGCATATTATAGCACAAAACTAGATGCAGTAGAACAAGATTTGCCACCTAGCTATCAAGGACTTGCAGCATTTTCCTTTGCATATCAGAAAGTCACCACAGTGATGATGGGACATCCTGTAACGTTGTAAACTTCTCATCAATTGCATGCTTTGTTGACATGTCCAAAGTTTGTTTTGAAACAACCCAGAAAGACAGGATATGAGGTCATCCCAGCTGCACCTGAACTCCATATTCAAAGGTGTAACATAGTTAATCCAGCCACAAGGTTGGTTTTGCCTAATGAAGGGGTCCATCATGATTGTACAAATCAAACTAATGTATTTCTTAAACCACGAGCAGATATGCACACGGAACCTATCAGTGCAGATTTGACACTGTTTGTCAATGACTCATGTTTTCAAGATGAAAAAGGCAATCATGCAATCATGATACTGCATAGCTTAACTGAATAATGACGGACAGATTTGTTCTCAGCTACAGGTGCACAGTGTCGCGCAGCCCTGCTCGCCACAATTGGCAGAAATTAAAGCATTGATACCTGTGTGCACTCTTGCAGCAGGAAGGACTGTTAACATTTATACATACTCACAAGTGCTATAAGTAAGTACATCGCTGCCAATGGCAGAATTGAAAAGAGCATTAAATCTAAGAACAGATTATCTTGTACATTATAAAATACAATACATTCAAACTAAAATACAATTCCACTATAATATCGTACAATATGCTATACTTTATAGAAACAATGTGTCATTTAAGTGCTGTTGTATTCCTGGAACAAATGAGTCTTTAGTCTTTAGGTAGTTCCTTTGTCCTCCTCACTGATGTTGTAGGTTGAGCTATAGAGGTTCAAAGTATGTGAGTGTGTGTGTGTGTGTGTGTGTGTGTGTGTTGTTGGGTATGTCAGTTCGCATGCACGTCTAACATCATCTTTGACATTCCAGGCATTTTTTCGTCTCCCACCTGTCGTCCTGGACACAAAGTGGATTCGATCAGACACAGAGGTCCTGTCTCAGCCATGTGATCACCTCAGAGCCTCGACTGTGAGCAGAGCCACAGCTAGAAAGTGTTGAAGTTGAAGAACATTTGATCTCGATTTGACAAATCAGATTTAAATCAAACTTTTATGTGACTAAACATCACATGTACTTTTATGAAACAGTTATTGTATTTATGTCCCCTTTAGACAACCTATACAGGGAATGTAAAATATATGAAACTGAGTTCATGATTTGTCAGTGTAAAATGCTGGAGAAAACCATTTTAATTAAATTTAGGTTGATTCACCGTCCACCTCAGATTTTAGTGGCTGATATCTTCCTTCTTCTTTCTTCATTCTGTCAGTGGAATAGTTCAGACATTTATCTTTTTCTTATTCTCAGTCTATCATTTATTCCTTCTAGCGTTAGTCACAGATCACATCCCGATCGCAGACAATCTTTCTGAAGCAGTTTGGTTAAAATAACAATCACCTCTGATAGGACATGATTCAGTTTTTGTCTGATGTACTGGCGTTATTAGTCATGTTATTGATGCATATCAGTGGCTTTATTGGCTGAATTAGGCTCACCACCACACATGATGATGATGTTAGTTTTTAGTGGCTGAACAGCCTTTTTTGGCTGGTCTCTACAATAAGAGTTTATAAATGTACTCCAATATTTCCTGACTGAACATGGCCTAGAAATATGAAATGAAAACACGTCGTAGGAGGAGCGGAAAAGGGGGGAGAGTGGGGGGGAGGGAGGGGGGAGGTGCATGAGAAAAACTGCTTTGCAACACAGGCTTCATTGATCACTTGCCTAGTGGCTACAGTGTGCATTTGTGTGAGTGTCTGAAAGTGTGCATGTGTGGTATACCATTACCTGAGGAACAGGTCTTCTCTGTTGACCTTTGCAGCCCACCCATGCCAAATTTCTGCTTTAGGGTTGGTTAAGAGGATGTGTCAATCAAACTTTGGCACTCACACACACATTACACAAAAGAAAAGCAACACTAACACTCAAAGCCTCTTTGAGTGGCACAGATGATCTTGTGCTTGTTTGACAGAACCAGTAGATCATTTTCTAAAGTTGTAGTCAATCTTGTGAACTTACCTGAATTAGTCAATTTGTCATAGTTATTAGTATTATTTTCTTTGTTAGCATCTGTAGTGCCTGGACTTCTTGTGTTGTTCTGGCACAAACACACTGGCCAGTGAGCCAAAACCTCTTTCGCTCTAATTGGCAGAGGAGACCAACTTGTACCCCCAAACACACACGTAGGACTTATAAACACACAAAGACAGGAATGAGCTCATGTGACCAATTTTGACCACCATGATCATATTTGAACTGGACAGACTGTGACAGAAGTACTGTCAGCAGGTGGAGTTGTTAACCATTGTTTATTTTATCCCCACAGTTCATTGTGTTTCCTGCTGATCTGCCCTTTAGTTTGGCACAGGTGTCTTGTATAGGAATATATTACAGTACTATTTTAAGCGAAGTGAATTATGCCCACAACCCTAATATGAGCTCCTCTGAGTACCTCTTCATCAACATCAACCATCATGTAATTTGTTTATTTGAATGGATTTTAAACTGGATGTTATGTAACTCTATTACCCATTCATTACATTTTGTTTTTTCAAGACAGTAAGCAATTTGTAATACTATTTATTTCCTTCCTAAAGGCAAATATGTAGGTTTTTTATTTTTTACTAGCTGAGATACATTATATTTCCATGTTCCCGTTCAACTTCTGGAGTACCCCAGCCCAGACTTCCTTTAGTGAACTAATATGTTGCATAATTTCAACCTAATTGTATTCAACATATATGTTTAAAATTCAAAACTACATAGTCTGGTAAATGTGAGATGATATACAGATCCTGTTTATAACTTTTTATAAACTAGACTATTTGGTTTGAACTATTCTTTCCTCTGGTCTGCATGCATTACTCTTTGTGGCCACTAGATTGTGCCAGAGTGCTAGTATGTGTGACAGGGCATTGCCCTGTGTGTATGTGTCCACTTAATTGTGTCTGCTCTGTTGTGTTGATTTTAAAGTTACTGACATAAGTAATAAGCTGATATGCATTTATATATTTCTGTGTAAAAGTCCCAACAGTCCAATAACTGCATTCAGTCGTTTGCCTGAATATATGACATATTGATAATAATGTGACATATTCCAGTATAGAAGAAATTATATAGTCCGGCTCATAATGTCATATAGACACGTCTACTGGTCCTGTGATTCCCCGTCTGCAGCCACTTAATTGGTTATTTGAGTGAATAAATTCATAGGATCCTCATGCGATAGGCAATGACAGTAAACCAATTAGTTTATTGTTGGTGCAGTCGCTAGCAAGAGCAGAAAGTGAGAGAGAGGTGAAGGGTGAAGGGGTTACTCTTTCTGGAATCCAGAGGCCCTAAATGGGGTCACCGTGTAGAGAAGAAGAAGAGGGTCTGATAATACTCATAAGAATGCGACAGCTTTTTACCAGCTTTTCCTCATGAAAGTGGCCACTTTCTTTTTGTTATTTGTTGACTCCATAAGGCCTGATAACGCCATGTTAACCATCCCTGCATCCTTTCTGTTTATTCAAACCCTTCAGCCCCTGACATGCTGGTATTGCCACCACTGCTTTGAGAAAAAAGCCTAATATCCAAAACATTCCAGATAAATGTGGTCCAGCTGCTTAACTTGACTGGGGACAAATCAAACCTTAGCCAATAAACAACAGATTTGAGCTTATATTGCCTAGGAACAAAACAAGAACAGTTATATATAATTAGGGCCCGAGCACAAAATGTCGCGCAAGGACCTATTGAAATTCGAAGAATTATTCTTTTTCTTATTATTATTCTTCTTATTATATTTTAATTATATTTAAAATTGGCTCACTGAACGCACAACTGAACTAAACTTTATGCACATCTACAACATATTGACTGAAGGTTGCTGGTCAGTTTTTATATCTTTTCAAACATTAAAAGGTTTTATAAACTATTTACTTTTACTTTAGATTGTTGTTGGTATTTATTACCATTATTTACTTGAGGAAGCAGGTTAAAGCTGCACTGATCAAAATTTTTATATTAATTAATTAAATGACTGTGGTGACAAACCCACATAAAATTATCACCTGACTCATCTTTCAGCTCATTGTTATTAGTATTATTCAGTTCACTCTCACTGCTCTCGTAAAAAATCTGATAAGTCCACTGTACACTATCTGCACAGCAGACAGACAAAGTTAGCTTAGGTAATGTACATAGTGGAGCACTGAGCTGCTAAAGAGCCAGATATTCTTTTCAGAAGTTGTTGGAGACCAGAACAGACCTAAAAAGAGGGGGAATATTGGACTTACATTTGTGGAATCGCAAGAAAAACGACTCCCAATCCCTTAAGTCTTAAGCATCCACTGATGATTCCTCTTCCATGTGCCGGTTGTTGTTTACAATGTGATTAGCACTGTCGAAACCCAGCAGCTTTCGTCTGACAACAATGCGAATGCAGATCATTTTTAAAAAGCTAATTAAAAGCTAATCTGTATGATTCAAAGATTGATAAAAAGCTATACTGTTGTCAGATGCCAGACGATGGATTTCAAAATTGCATTTCGGCCATTGGGTTCCGCCACTTTGCTCTCCACATGTGTCTTTACCTGCATGCAACCAAAGCTCTCTCAGACACGATTGGTCAATACTACTCGGACTATAAATAGACTACAAATGGAAACCAGAACGCTTCTGACACCAAAATCATGTCCCTCACCTGCAGATTCTGCATTTATATGCTGGTATCTGTTAATAGAGATTACACGACTCCAAATGAAATGTTGCTCCATGTCTGCTGGATGTGTCAACAGGAAGTGTGTGCTAACAAGCTTGCCATAACAACTTTTTTAGGTGATAATGCTATGTTTACAATTTGTTCTGCTGCCCCCAAGTGGTAAAAAAAGATATTAACACTGTTTTAAAGACATTTTGTTCTTGGATATAATCTGTATAATTGCTAACCGTTATATTCTCAGATCACATCAGCTAAATAGGACCCAGAGAAGGGTCAGTGGTTTGTAGGAGGTTGAGGGGCCATGATTACACAACACATACTCAGAATGCTCTGTGTGTGTGTGTGTGTGTGTGTGGGTTGGTGTGTCTTGCCAGGCTTCACTGTGATGGAGTGTAAGAGTTGCCCACCTTCTTCTTCCTGACCCTCTCCAACCCATCCTCGCCCCATCCCATTCCACACACCCTTGTCCCTGGCTAATCCATGACTAATCAAGCTTCTCCCCCTGGGGGGTTTCCTCCCTGACCCTCTCTTTAAATCCTAAACCTATCATCCGCTCCGTTAGAGACCACTCCACCCTTTTCCTCCCACAACTGTTTATGTGTTAGAGTGTGGTGTCCAGCATGGCTCCCAGGGTCTGATCAAATGTATCAAGAGAGCACCTACAACCAACAACCCCCAGGTAAGGCTCTTGAGGGTAATATCAAAGGAATGAGAAGTAGGAGTGCAACACGTGGTGTAAAAAAACTCATGCAGTTATGGTTTTTCACCTTAAAGGGCCTAGTAAGTACTGGTAATCCTCATCTTGGATATCCTTGTATGCATATGTTTAGTTTCATCTTAATTTGCAGTAATCATGTATTCAGTTACGAAGAACACAATCAACAAGTCAAGAGCCGAGCAACCACCAAAACAAAAACAATGGGAATGCAGACAACTAGCTTTCAGCTGAGAAAAGTGGGCAATATCCATCAGATTTTCTCTCACTCTACCCTCACTACCAAATACATAATACCAACCCAATCCGTCAATCGCAGTGTGAACAGCATGATTTACATTAATTGTGTCAGATGCTCTGATTGCATCTCTGGTGGTTTTATTTTAGTCAGACTTTGAACTGCAAGAAAAAGGTTTGTGTTCATCTTGGTTGCTAACAGAAAAGCTTTTTGACTGTCCAATCATTAGCAATGTTAGCAATGACTGCATGGTTGGTCAGAACAACATGGGAAAACATACTTGCAGTGCCAGTGTGTTACCTCATCTGAAGTGTTTAGGTTTTATGATAAACAAAGATAGATGAAGGTCAATCACGAACATATATTTTTCTCCTTAGACAATGTGCCAATTGTGCCAAGAAGGATTTTCATTTGGTTTGAAGTGAGCTTATTTTAACCTCCAATAATCAATTTTGGCCACTAGGGGACAAAAAAATGCCATCAATACAATGTCGATACATCTACTTTTCCCCCTCAGCCAAGCGAAAAATATATATTTTTTAAATATTTTTTGTGTTTTTCTTTAGAATGTGAATGTGAATCTGTTTTATGTGAATAAAAACAGGTGTAAATCCAAATACTAGAAAACACAAAGACAAATGATCAGTTTGCTTTTCTGTCTCTACGTTTCCTAAGTAGGTAGTGCGAATGTCACCACCATTATCTGTCTCTTTACCCCTGCAAACCCTTGTGTTTTGGGTCAGGTTGCATTTTAAGCAAACTTAACTTAAAGTGGAAGAAGGTGGAGATTCAAATTGTCAGGTATCTTGTAAATGAAGTTGTCCTCAAAAAGTCTATTATTAAAATGAAGTGCACCAAAAGATAGTTTGTGACCTCGCCATATGTGACCCCATATGATAAACTATCAGCCTCAGCAGCACTCCAGCCCTCATCCTGGACCTCACCAAACATTTAGAGACGCACAGTACAACAGAACAGGCATCCCTTTGTCATCACCAACATGGGGCCTCTCTCCCTCATCAGTGAGCTGCAGCACAAGGGAAAGAGCACACTTTATAAATATCCATTCAAACTTTGGGAATTTTTATCTTAATTTTACAAATGTTATCTGTCAAGTCATTTTTTGATGCATGATCTGCCTTTAATAGTTTAATTTAAGCGTTTCACAAAACTAATCTGAGCCTAAAAATGAATTCTCTTCAGTACAGCTGAACTCCATTTCAGTTAATATTAGAGATTGGTTTACACAAATCACACCTTGTTGATAAAGATCTTAGTGCAGGTTTATTGAGCACAGTGATTAGTGATTGGCTTCTGTGTGAGTTGGGGAGCGAAAATGTAGTTTTAGTTTTCGTGACTACATGGTGTGAACCAGAAAGGAGTTGACGCTGATTTTCAACTGACAGAATAATAAAGGGAATCTAACAAAACAAAAATGAATGGATAGGGGCTTAGAAACAGTAACAAATGAAGACATTGAGTAGAAATAATATTATTGTCATACTGATGACTGCCCCCATGCCCTTATAAAGAAACATCTCTGCTAATGCCTATACAGTGTTTTCTGGACTAATTTATTGTGGTTTTATATAGAACTTTGTTGGGTATCTCACCATAAGCTTTATCGTTAATTGCTAGTTTAGATGCAAAGAGTTTTGATCTTTTTGAATGAATCACTGTGTGACCACAAAGATTTTGCACCTGCAAGGCATTGTGAATGATGCACCTTATCCTAAATCTGTGTGTCTGTGTGAATTAGACTTGACACGCTGTACATGTGGCTTGAGGGGTAGACTGAGGGGCCAAGTAAGATCCAGAGAACACACACACACAGATGGGAGGAGAGGAGAGAGAAGAATGGAGGAGGAGGAGGAGGAAGTTTTTAAACTAACTCTCTAATCTGCCTGTCTGAGAGAAAAAGGGAGAGAAAATCAAGTCTGCTGTGTTGTAGTGTCCCAGAGGAGGGGGAGTCTGTAATTACACAGGGAGAGAAGAGGGGAGGGAGGGGGAAAAAAGAGAGAGATGTCAGAGAGTTACAAACGCAGACACATCGAGAAAGGGAGGACATAACGACAGAGGAGAAGACGAGATTAGAAAGGAGAACGAGCAACAGCGAGGCCAGTAAGAACCTGAAGGCTTGTTCCTTGAACATTTTTTGTACCACTGGGTCTCCTGGATTACTGAGATTTACACTCTGCAGGACTCTGCATGGCCAAGTAGCACTGTGTGCATCCCTTCATAGCTTGAGGCTTCGCACTGTGTCTTGCCTATATGCCTATTTGCACGTGGTTAGTACTTCGTAGCTGCAGTTAACAGAATCGGCGTGTTTGTACATTCATGCGAGACACAGTAAGAGGATGGGAGCCCTTCGCCTCTCTCTAGCTCTCTTCCTCCTCCTCTCCTCGCCTGTACAAGCCCAGTGGTGGAGTTTATTCTGGGCGAACCCTCAAACTAGCACAAGCTCTTCTCCTCCTTCCATTCCTCCCTCCATCACCTCTCCATCCATCATCTCCCTGGGTCCTTCTGACAACCCAGGGACGACAGAGTGGGTGGTAAAGGAGGATGGGGTGACAGAGAAAGCTCTGGAGACAGAGGGGTCTGTGCTGGCCCCCACACCCAACCCAGGAGTGTCAGTCTTTGGCCACAGTGCTGTAGAACCCGGGACCTTACCTCACAAGGAGAATGCAGGTGAAGGCAGCAAAGCCAGGTCCCAATACAAACCACTGAAACACTGGAAGCGTGGTGAGTGTTAAAGTGATACAAAAAGTAATGTTCTCTGATCTTAACTATTCGGTATTTCACAAGTAAAGAAAGCAAAGGTTAATGAAAGTTCAGAAATAAATAGACAGCTGTTGTGTAATTTTCTTCTCCCTTATTTTCTACCTTGTTCATTATCTCCCGGCTAGGGAACTGACCTAATTAGACCACTGTGTAACAATAAAATCACATAATCTACCCAAGCAAAGGTTTGTTTGAATGGTGTTACATGTTCTTAAACCTGCCTATTAATTTGTTCTTTGTTCTGTCTACTGCATGTATGTACATTAAGAGTGAGATAAATACCAGAGTCAAATTCCTAGTATGTACACACACCTGGCCAATAAAGCTGATTCTGATTCTGATCCACAGTATACAAATGAAGGCTACAGCTAGTGGATGGTCAGGAAGTATAATTCCACACAAATACCATGACGACTAGACTTCACTTTCTTATTTAATCATTTACGATCGTTCATTTTCCCCTATTGCCTCTGGGCTTATCGTCTAATTCACAGTTCGTAAAGGTCTTGGAGCCTCACGAACATGTCCTCATAGCTAATCAACAAAGCAGTGGCTTCCAAAACGACCCATATGACTGCAATAAAAACAATTAGCCGGATATCAGTGTCGAGCCAGCAAGAACTACTTACGGAACCAATGTTTACTGTTGGTAGGAGACAGACTGCAAACTGTGGTCTCTGGTGTCAAAGTCAGATCATTTCTTCACCCAACCTTTGACCTTGACATCCCACCCTGAGAGCGTTGGTGGGCCTTAGGCCTCTGCTTCTCAAACACAACAGTTATTATTCGCATGGCCACGAGAGTTAGTTCGCCAGGAAAACCTAAACATAGCTGGCTTCACGTGTTTGAATGAGCGCAAGATGTTGATCGGTTCTGGCGCTAAAGCAAAAGTCACAAGTGACATGACATGTAGTACATGCATTGATTTAGTTTCAGTGCTTTGTAAGGTTTTTTTTTTTTTAACTACTATAAGTGATGCAGAAAACTACAACACAGATTCCATCCGTTGACAGTTTTCCACCTTGTACTCTTTCCAGTGTGTTCCCTAAACATACAATGCTGTGCGATCATCAACAAGGCAGCGCAAACCAAGGACAGCTCGTCACATATTGCCATCAACAATGTATGGTAGTCTCACATCAACAGATTTGCTGTATTGCAATCATCCAGCGGCCGACTGACAACAAACTGGTGTTTGCATGCACAGCGTCTGAGCATGAATAAAAAATAATGACCAGTGTCAAGTTGTACATCATGTCACTGGATTCAGCAACAGACAACAGAAGAGTGTTGAAATGCTCAAAAGCACTGAACAAACAGATTTCTGTGTGCTGTCATTACGTGTATAAAACATATTATTCTTAAAGGTGAGCATTTGAAGACTGAGAAGCGTTGTAGATTTTTTTCTCGTGCCAGTTATAACATTTACAAGATTTTGTACACCAGAATAAATGCTTTAATACGTCAAATCACCTCCAACATCATGTTTAAAGACTTGGTTACCAGCAAGGCAAAGGTGGGCCTGCAAGTCCCACATTCACTGCATGTCGCTGGATTTTGGTCATTAAAAAAAATAGGAAATTAAAAGTACAAGATCAATACAAGTGGGCCCTACATTACCAGCTCATTTTGTGTTTCTGTCTTATAGAGGGGCCCTGTTCCAAATGTTTTAAAGCCTTTATTATTTTTGGTTATTGTACGTGTTTCTAGATTACATTTCATTAGATAACAACACATTATTTAATCTAATTAGCGCAAAAATACTGACGCACTTCTACTTATAATATTATTCCAACACAGGGCACAGGTCTCCGGGTTTCTGGGCACATAAGACGTCTCTGTACTTGTACTTCACAGAAACCTGTAGAAAACAAGTTACATACACAATGCACAGAGGTTTGGAGGATCAACAGAGGCCCAGAAAGTGCCCAGAAACACCTCACTGCAACATCAGGGAACACGTCCAACACTGTTTCCATGGACACTTCAGGATCAAAGTCTCTGTGTTATGATGCGTGCAGATAACGCACTTGGGTTTGTACTTTTGAATGGCAGTAACCAGGAAGTACCCCAAGGAAACAAACTTGTTTCCAAAGCGAAGCATCTGACACAAGTTACAGTCCTAATTGAATCAAGCCTACCGTTCCTATGGAAAGGGTTTCCCTGAGATGCTATCCACCGCCGACTCTGATCTCAGAGCAAAACAAAGGGATGATGTCAGTAAGGAAACAGGAGAGAGAGAAGAAGACATGCTCCCAATTACATGACAGTGTCGTAGATTAAAGAACAAGTACTGCATGTTTTAGGAAAAACGTAGTGTGGAAACGGCTACTATTGATGAATGAAGGGACTGACTGTGTTTAATGAGCTCACATGATAAAGGTGACCCCTACGTTTGGATGGAGTTAAAAGCATATGGTTGGTTATATTGTATACTTTTCTTGTTGTCAACCAAACCCATGTAAAGACTGTGTCAAACAATAAGTTATCCTTCTAACAAGTATCCTCTGTGTATCTAAAGCCGGATATATCGTATCCCTTTGTGCCAAAAAGCTCAATTTTTGTTAAAAAACGATAAAAAAGAGTCTCACTGTTGCACTGGCTGATGTGTTCCTTAGTTAATATGAGCACAGGGACTGCAGTTTATTTTGAACTGATCCCACGTACACGTTCTTATCTTCTTAAGTTCTCACTAGAACACCAAATGTGTATTAATCAAACTTTTGTGACCCCAAGATTTACATCTTCAGTATAGTGCCAAAACTCAACAGAGAGAAGATAAAGCAACAATTCTGATAACTGATTCATCTTGCATGTCATTTATCCTGCAAAAGTGCTGGTTTTAGTTCCAATAATATAAGGATATGCTTTTTTTCTTACTTTTATACCATTGTTAATTGAAGGTTTGGGGGTTTTGGACAGTAGTTGGACAAAACAAGCAATTTTAAGACTTTAGACGCCAGGAACTTAATATACGTGACAGATATTTTCAGTATTTTCTGACAATTCATAGACTAAACATTAATTACCAATATTGTCTGTTTTAATAAATAATTAAAAAAGAAAGTTGTTAGTTGCAGGGGTGTAGTTTTGTGCCACTGCTTGTAATTAAACTGTTTTACAACAAGCAACAAAATATCTGCTGAAGGTTTGTGGGGATTTTCGGTACTAATATTTTTAGTTAAATATATAGTTTTTCTTAAATAGCAAATATAACTTCAAAAAACTCTTTAAAGTGTATTATTTTAATAGCTTTAAACTATACAGCTGATATAGCTCTACTAAAAGACCAAAACCACCAGTGTATAAGTCCACCTCTAATTACTGTGTCGCACAAGCCCATTGATTAAATCTGTAAAGACAGACCACAAATAGAAAGTTTCCTTTTTTAAATTAATTGGACATTGGACAAAAATATGGACATTTTACCAGACTTATACTTTAAACACTGTAATAAATAAAAAAAGGTGCATGCTGGAATCAAGTGACATTCATTTATTATGTTTCCACCACATTAACGTACAACACAAACAGTTTTAATATCTGGCTCTCTGCCTGCGTCGTGTACCTGTGAGACAGACAGAGGTTAGACACGTCGCTCACAAGTCACTTTGTCTCCGCGTCGCTCACCTTCAGTCCTGAGCTGGAACGAGGGAGGAAGATGAAAGGCGCCGCTAAAGGAGGCTTTTTCACAGTGTTCAGAAATGCTGTGGTGGTTTGGGGACCCCCTCCCTCTGGATCCACATGTACCCAACACTGGGATCGAATCCCGCTGGAGCCTCTGGCGTCCCCTCCCTTTCACACTTCTATCGGTGTCGATAATGAGGCCCGACCCATATTAAAAAACAACAGAGAAAGCTTATTCATGCCACAGCTCTGGACATTACCCTGAAAGTCTGAATGATATGAATGTATTGCTTTAGTTAAGCCACATGACGGTCTAGATCATAAAGTCTTTTAATGATAGTACCAGTCCACCCTGCTCTACATATTTACATTTTTTGGTTACTAACTTGAAAACGCACAGAACCAAAGATCCTGATACATTTTACTTTATCCAGACCATATTGTCATGATTTGCCCATGGAAATAGCATGGCAGTATGATTGGGAAATTAGCCGTATCACTTGATTCACAACAATAAACAAGTGACTGGTCTGCAGATGACCAAAAGTGTTGTTAGGTCTGCACTGTGAGCGACAAACAGCTTGTTTTTAATAAGATTTCAGACTCTTTGGGCAAATCCCACACTTTGTAAAAACTGGAAATTCTAAAAATGGATTTTTCCAAAGACTATCCAGACTTTCCAGGCATGCACAGGAACCCCGATCACATGGCCCACGAGATGTTGGCCGTGTGCTCCTTGGCCTTCATGCGCAGCACGGCGATGCTGGACGAGCGCCTCTCGAACTCGGGCTTGGTCTCGAAGGCGTGGTGACCGTTGGCGGCCGGCGTGAGGAGGGAGTCTGCGCTGAAGAAATTGTTGAGGGAGACGTGACCGAACTGGTTCTGCTGATTGGGGAAGCCCACGTAGCCGTGGTCGGCGGCACCGGCAGCCGAGCGAGGGGAGTGCGAGTAGGAAGTGACGCAGGGAGGGGAGCCCCGGGGCAGCATGCAGGAGGAGACCACAGAGCCGCCGGGAGTCGGGCTCGGCCACAGGTTGTTAGGAATCTGTTGAGTGGAAGAAGGTTTTAGACAGCGGGGACAATGAGGATCCACTGGAGCACAGATTTAACAGACTGATAACTTGGCATTTACAAAGATTTCAACAACACAGATCTTTTTGTGAAGCAGCATGTGTAGATGGAAACATGGTCTAATTTATTAAACCATCATTAGTCATGTACGTGACGACACCTGAACCATCCCATTCGCTGATGAAGACCGTGAAATACGGATGAAAGCCCAGAAAAGATTAGTAAGTGTGACTTCTGAGTCAAGATTATTTTGTCATGAAGTGTATGTGTAGCTCATAGGAACATTTACGTCTTGTGTACTGCATTTTTTTTTACTAAACATTTACATAAATACTGCTGTAGCTACGGATCTAATAAAAATGCTCTGGTGTAGTAGTACATTCAGTGTAGCTGTTAAATTAATAATGTGTTAAATGGTTAAATAAGTGGTGGAAAAATGCTAATTCCTGACAGTAAAGGGTTGTTTCACCTATATTCCAAAAAATATAAAATTTCTCACTTGGTATCTGGGCATTCAGTATGTTGTGGTTTTATTTGCCCAGGTTTTGACAGATCGAACACAACTCTTCTCCACCATGTTTTATTCACCACACACACACACACACACACACACACACATACTGGGGTGGAGGCAGAAATCTTGGAAACAGATCTCTCAAAATCTGAACAAATAAAACCAAAACTATCAGCATGGCTAGATAACACTGGAGGTAAGTGAGCACATATTGTTTTTGGAGGGAGCGACGTGAAACTTTATGCACTCAGATCCAAACCGTTCCAAAGACATGTTGGAGTTCATCATTTACAACCTGATTGTAAAATGGCCTCTGTTGGCATTTAATTAGATGATCAGACAGCAGAGAGGACAGAGAGGACGTAGAATCCATTCTGCTCAGCATACAGTAAAGACCACACATCAAATTTAAGGTCCTGTTTACAGAACATCGTGTCCGACTTTAACACAAAATGCGGATTGAACTGACCGCTCTGACACATTAAAATGACTTCATTCGCTCTGTGGCAGTTCATTTAGTCTCATGTGCCAAGATTTCAATCAAACTGAGAAGACAAGCCAGCGTAAGGAAGCCGCATGTGAACAGCATGCAAATTCATTTGTTCCTTAATTGTATTTGGTCAAAATGAAGTCAGTGTCGTGTGTTTTCTTCTCCACATTAATTCCATGTGATATTTCAAGTAAAAAGCTAACAAATAAATACATTCTTGCATCAATTAACAAATAAACCTGCAGCGTCTTCCGAAAATTCATGACTGCAAAAATATACACGGCTGCTGCTCAACACAGGACAACACCTTCTGCCAAAGTATATCTTACAGACAATCAACAAAAGAGTAAAAGTCCACGCTGACAGTTGGATAAACTCCTTGTGAAACACCAACGTACGGTTCCGGCAAGGCCAACATGTTCCTGACAACATGTGCCATCGATAAGCATAAAATAGCAAATAGCAAATAGCAAAAAATATCAAAATCAAGGACATTGGCCAAAACCTCACAGTCAACAAAACAAAACCAAACTCTTTAAAACCCACAAGAATGCAATTGATGTCCACTGTGTTTAGGGAGACAAAAACACCCACTGCCAGCATAATTACATCTAGGACGGTCCATTTAATGACAGTAATCAGGATCAGCTGGAAGAAAAGGGGCATGGCTGGAATCCAGGGGTATCTATCAGAAACATGTGAGAAGAAAAACCAGAGACAGTCTAACACATTTCTGACCTGGTCTTGGGCCAGGGCATAGCAGAGCAGTGACTCTGACTTTTCCAGAGTTTTTTTTTTTTTTTTTTTTTTACAATTCTACCACATAAGCTGCTTTCTGTAAGCTTCAAATGTCAGCACGCGCCCCTATGAGGTGCAGCCGCCTGCAAACCTCCACCACAAAGGCCTAATCTGGGTTTCCTGACTGAGAACACCTACCAAAAGGACAAACTGACACTCTGCGTCTCCTCTCACCTCATCTTGTACCTGACCTTTGTCCAAACGGCAAGATGAATGCTCAGCTAACGTGAAATCTGATATAAGGCCATTAATTCAGCCGTGACACCTCACAGAGGCTCTAATCAGTGTTCGGCTTCTTATCTGAAGATGCGTTTCATAAGAAGTGATTTATAGAGCAGCAGTGACATGCACTGATTTATGCACATAAAAAAACTTTCATTTATTGTGACTCACGGAAACTGAGTATTTTAGAAGAGAGGAGTTGGAGAAAAGAACCAGATCACAGGCCGCTGCGCGCATTACGCACCGCCGGCGTCCGATATGACAAATACTATCAAACTCCCATCAGATGTTCATTTGACTTTGACAATAAAAGCCTAACTGCTTGAAAAACACCGAGCACGACTTGCCTGTGCGTAGCTGTCGGTCCTCGGTAACACTGATAAATCGTAAGTGGCAGCAAAGTGAGTTTTGGCCTGTTGGATCTGCCCGTAGCGCTCTCTTTTCCTCCACTTTGCTCTTCTGTTCTGAAACCACACCTAAACGTGAACAAAAGATGGGAAAGAAAAGAAGACAAAAGAAAACATTAATTTAAATAATGAGACTTTTCGATAGATATCACGTGGCATTTAAAAGTGCAACCAAATTCAGCAGCCTAAACTCTAAAATACCTCTTCTGCGCTGGTTTAGTTTTAGTCTTCAGTTAAAACATTTCTTTTAATTTCTAAACATCTTTTGTGGTTTATTTATGAGCTGCAGTGATGAATTTAAACTTTACGCACAGCTGTTGCTCCACTTCCACGTGTCATCGTCTTAAAGCCCTTCTTTTCCTTCTTTTCTCAATAAATTAGAGTCTGGTGATAAAACCGTACCTGCACTCTGGCCTCCGTTAATTCCGTCCTCATGGCCAGCTGTTCCCTCACGTAAACATCAGGATAGTGAGTTTTCTGAAAGACTTTCTCCAGCTCCTCCAGCTGCGCGCTGGTGAAGGTCGTCCGGTGTCTCCTCTTCTTGCTGCTGGACACGTTACTGTCGCACTTGTCTCCCATGTCGTCCAAATCCGTTTTCTCCTGTCCGGTCGTGACCGGAGACGCTCGTAGAGTGCAACAACTGTCCATCGACCTCCCGAGATCCGAGTGCAAAGTGTCGTCGTCTGTTTTTGGGACACCGTAATTGGCTGTAACGAACAAGTGATAAATGAATAACAATAAATGTTAACACTTGCCATTAAAGTGCAAATAAATATTACTAATTATTTCTTAGAGCTATTACAAAAGACATCAGAACGATGGGTCAACGTCGATCCTCACACGAAAATTATTTACGTGGATTTTCTTTAAATACAAAGATTTTCAAATGTAAAAAAATGCCCAAAACATCAAATAATAGCTTACACAATAAATCACATTTAATGACGGCATACATTTCACACAAAGGAAGTTTTAAGACAAAAAAAGAAACGCGCGGATGCAGATCACCTACTGGTGGACAAAAAAGTGACAAAAAGCTGTTTTTACGCACCGGTTTGGTCTCCGCAGGGCGAGGAGCGGTGTTCCGCGCTCTGAAGCCCGAAGGCCTGCACACATTTCGGGGAAGACTTGTTGAAGTACTGCGCGCTGTCCAGGCTCTCCATGACTTGGTCCATGTAGTAATCGCTGGCCTTCAACGCTTGGCTTTTCAACGCAAACTTATCCTCCATATACTCCATCATCTTAACCGTAATCCGCCCGCTTTAATCAAATGTCACCATTAAAAAAAAGGAAGAAACTAATCGCCGTCGCGCACCGATGAGCGGAGCGATGCCTCGTAATGCAATAATTCGCCAATGGAGTTAATTTGCTCTGTCTTGAAGGAACAACGTCTTTATAGCCCCAAAGAGAAGGAGATCCTGAAAGAGCCCCCCAGCCCACCCCCTCCTCTCTGAGTATGAAACTGCACCCAACTCCTCCCACGAGCTGAATCCAAACCAAACAGCAGTTTGAAAGTGATTCGAGATCCACGAGGACTGACTGAGAGGAAACAATCAAAAGTGACTTTCATTTACAACATGTTTAGACATCCAGAACGAGGCAGTCGTGTATCTGCAGCTACAAGTTGCGACTGTAAAATGGGATTGAATGTGTGTTTGGACACTCCAGGTCTCTGCTGGTCATTCATTTCGGTTTTGGAGCAGTTTAATCTGTGTGGTATCGGAATAAAGTGATCAGCAAAATGCTCCAAAATGTACTTTTAACATACACGAGAAATAAACTATTTACTTTACCTTCATTATTATTTTATTCTTTATGTTAGTCAACCTGATTTATAACCTTTTACTTTAGGCCAAATGTGTTAAATACTACATTTCAAGTCTGTGAAGGCGTTTATATCAATAATCTAACATTTACAAATCTGTATAGAAAAGCAAACGCATTTAACATTTAATAAAGAACATTTAGGATTTCGTTTTTGTTACTTCAATAAAAGCACGTGCTGCTTACAGAAAATAAGGGGAAAAAAGTCAAATCAACTTTGTTGTTTTTATTGTTAAACGGTAATCCTAAATTACGAAATTTAGGCCATTCGTTACGCACGCGCAATGATTCAAAAATCATTGAATTAAATCCTTCTTTAGGAGTCACATTTTAACAATATTTTCATGTGTTCAGAGGCTTCAAACCCACATCTATTTTTCGCTCATGTCTTAAATTATTAATTACATTCAGAGTTGCCCCGAAGAATTTGGTAAAAACGTTTTTTGTTTTTTTTTAAACCCACTTCTTTATTTTGAGTCATTTACTTTGAATCTGAGGTCAACAGATAGTTTGACGCACGTCTATCCACGTAGTGCGCTTTTTATTCGCTCTGACTGTCGCGTTTGGGGTCAGATGTATTCACGCGAGAACAAGGCATGAGAGATTAAAATTAAGGCCGGTTTAGTTTTTTTCAGTTGCGAGAAAAACATAAAGGTGCTGTTAAATTAAACAGAGTATTTCTCTGGATATATATCCTTTGTGAAAACATTTTATGGATAACAGCAAAGTGGGATTCATATTTGACATTTAAAAGTCCTGTAAATGAAGTTTTGACATTTTCTTGCTTGAATTAAAGACCAAACATCCTCCTCATGCAGGAAAGTTGAATTTCATTGAACCCAGAAGCCCTCAGGAGCAGACACACACACACACACACACACACACTCAGCTCAATGGGGAGTTTTGCAGAAAAGGACAGGAAGAGCAGTTCTTCTATTTCTCCTTATTGGAGGAATTATGTTACCACTCACCAAAGTCCTATCTCCCACCTCCACACCTCCACGGCACCTGCAATGCACACCATGCTGTATAGCTTTGGTTCGCCCTGGGGTCAGCAGCAGTTACCTGGAGCTTCACGGTGCCACAGGAGAAAAAATAAAAATAAACAGAGGTGCTCTTAGGTAGCGGGGGGGGTCTTATTGAACTTCTAAGATGACCCCGCATACTGGCTCACGCTGAGGAGAAAATGTGAAAAGTTCACTGTGGTTTGGTGGGTCTTCGTCTGGAAAGTCTGCACAATAGATGCTGCATGGGTTTGTAAAGTCGGAGGGCTTGGTCACCTTTAGGCTGATCAGTCAGACTAATTCTTTAAGTGGCAATATGTCATGTGAGCCACCTGGAAAGATCTACACCTTCACTTTGAATAAAAACATATACTGCCAGTGTGTTATAACATCATCGTGGTCAAAATATGATTGAACTGAACTAATTATCATTCATTTCAGTCTTAATGTGACTGATCACGGTCCAACACAACCAAACCAGGTCCTGAGAAGCCAAAACGTGCCACTTCAGAAGGCAGCAACATGACATCATGATGCCTAAAGCCACCCTTGGGTCTAATTCAATCTATTGAAATGTCTTCAAACTTTGGCTAGCCACGAAACACAAAAAAACAGACCACAGTTTATTTTCCCCAAAAGCACACATTTTGTGGAGCTCGTGAATGTCATCTGAGCCCGCAGAACATTTGGCTCATGAAGCCGAATATCAAAAAGTGAAAGCAGCGCATTCGTGCTTTAAACGTTTGTTTTCATTTTGTTTGTTTGTGTTTTGTTTTTCCAGGAGTCAGATTCCACGAGCGCTGACCAGCCTCAGCTCTCTGTCACTTGACTAAGTCATCTGGGTTCATGTCGACATGAAGTCACCTACGACTGAAACCAGAACCAGAACTAACCCGCGAGCAAGGTCGGTCGGACTAAATCCAGATGCTGTGATACAAAGCTAAAGCTAATTTTAATAACAATGCAATAATCATAGGAAGGTCTTTCTCATACAACCGTCTTACAGAATAAATGTGTGACACATCATCACATTTGTAATGAGCATTAACATGAAAATGTTGTCTTAATATTTTGCATTTTAAAATACACAACTGAGTAACTGTTCAAGGGTCAGAAAAAACTATTTGTTTTATAATAATAATTGAATCCAGTAGCAAAAAAGATTATTTCAACCCCAACTTTACAAACCTGAAGCTACTTTTACTAACAGGCTAAACTAAATTATCCCACTATATATATATATTATATATATATATGCACGTTTTCTCCCAAAAACCTCAGCTTTCACTGCAATACAAAAATGCATATATATATATATAAGCAATTATGGCATATTATCAGACGTTATTAAGAAAACACAATTAAAAGTATTGATTATCATAAACATGTAGATTCAAAAAAAATAAACGTGCATTTTGTGATACGTTTCATTATGTAAATTCAAATTCTAGACATTTTAGAAGATGTATAAATAATGTACGTGTGTCTAGAGACACATGCTGCACTTATTTTCATTAAAACCTTATGTATGTCTTTGTCAAAAATACCGGAGAAAAGCTCTCTAACATCCGACAATTAAAAGTGATTCTGTACCTTAATCTCAGTTTTCAAACGGGTCAATAATCTTTCCATTTGTCTAAACCTCTCGGGGTCATTTTGTCTGATTTGTTGTTGCTACGTGGGTCATCTAAATGATATTATGTCCAGGGAATAAGTGAGCGTTTCCCAGGGTGCACTGTGGAACAGTTTCTGCTTGTGTGAGTTTATTCCCCATTTCTTAAAAAGTTGGGTTTGCATTTCCAGGAGAACTTGCACATTCCTCACAGTTTATATACATTTCCCATTTCTTTACTTTGGCTAAAGGAGCTAATTGTGTCATGAGGCAGAAAGAAATAAGAAAACAACATCTCTTGTGTCATTTTTCTTTATCAGTAAGCGCTGATTTGGAAAGTATTTCCAGTGCTGCTATTTATCTCTGAAGAATTATATAACTAGAATCTTCTGCTTTAAGGATTTCCCTCCAATTCTAACCACTTCATGTATCCATTTCTGATTTACTGTTTTCTTGAGTAATAAATATATAATATTTTCAGTTAGTATGGCAGGCTGCTTGCACACAAATGAACTGTAGATTGTCTATTGTGCGACTGCATTCAGTACTGTAGAGGCACTGTCCTCATCACAATAGTAAAGTGCAGTCAGTATGTTTTTGTATATTTTTTATACTTTATAAAATCATTTTGCAATGTATAGTATTTATAATTTGGAGCTGAAACTTGCATGCACACTGCCATGGTCCTTTAATGCATTTGGAGAAAGCACTTGGAGGGACTCGGGTAGAAAACCTCTCTCTGCTACACTCCATCTGACAATATTTGCTGGCTGGGCTGAGTCGGACATTCTTCATCTCATCTAAATGTGTGGTGGAGCGCTCACTTCACCAGGCAATGGATTTTGGATGTCTTAGGTAACATGTCATTTACCCACAACCCAAAAGTAAACAAATCTAATGAAGAATGGTGGACGACGGTTAAACAAAATCATGTCAGAAGAACTCGGACGTTTGCAAATCTGAACTTCATCAAACAAAACAGCACTAGTGATAAGATACACGGTTCTCTGTTCACGTCGCATGTGCAATAAAAATCTGAATTCTCCAGCATCACAGCTGTGTAATGGCAATGTCATGACAGGGGAACACCCCCGTGATGTCCCCCAGAGAGCCTGAAGAATTGGTCTGTCCCTAAAGGAGGGTTAGTGCTCTTGGGTTTCACAACAGCCCTCAAGTGGGCAGGACCACCACCTCTCTGGCATGCGCCACTCTCCAAGACAAAAATCCCCATCAGCTCGCGTACAGTCAAAACACACCCTCCAGACATGTGTAAGTGAAAGATAGGAGGAAAATAAACAGACAGACGTGCATTTCCTGCCGGGGAGCCACTCTGCAGCTCCGACTATTTGTTTTGACATTCATTAAGTTATCGTTTCCAGGCGGCGGACCAGCGAGGAACCTCCGAGCCTGAGGTTCACCACCTCCAGTAGGGCAGTGTTTGCGGACGGACGCCTTAGCTCTTCAAATTCAAATACACAGACAAGGCCATTATGATCCACAACTGAAAATAAAGAAAACATTGTTCTAATTCGAACAACAATGTTTGTGCTCGGCTCATAAAAGCAGTAATTTCAAGCCCACTGTTGGCGAGCAGGAGCAAAATAAAGCCTCAGAATGTGAAAACTGCACTTAAATCTCAGGTTTTATTAAAGTTTACTCTTAAAAGAGCACAGGAGAAGTGGAAAAAGCAAGTCTCTTCCCATGGCTACAAACTGTAATGACTATAGTTTTTGTCAAGAGAGTAACTCAGCGCAGAAACAACAGTCCGGCATCCGTAAGAAACCAGGTCCTGGTTCTTATTTCTTGCCATCATTTGCATATGAAGCGTGCCATTTCCTGAAGGTTTGTGATTTGGTTCCATGTGTTTTGGTGCTGGTCGGCTGCGATCGCGTTCAGGCAGTGACACCTGAGCAGAATGAACATAATGGAACTGCCTGAAGATATTTGGGCTGGTCCAGGTCCTGTTGGTCTAAATTAATTTTCAGGAGAGGGAGCTCGAGTTTAAAAACTAACCACTGCAGGGGGATTCAGCTCATGCAATAAAACAGCATTATAAATAAAAATAAAAAGTATTTTTCATGCATGAAATGCCTTGTGAGACTGAAATTGGTTTAAACTTTTGGCGATTCCACTTGTGTTTATTTTGCAGGAATTCCACAACACAGGTTGTTGTTGTTAGCAATATGTTACATCCAAAGGAAGCATGAATATATGCAGTCCTCGACTAGATTAACATATATTTTGAAAATGCTGGGTATCAGAAAAGGGGAAAAATATAAAAAGTATCTGCCTTTAAGTTGCTGTGGGTGTTGGGTGAGGACAGCCAAAAAGAAAAGGTGGCATGGTTGTAGAAGACTTTGTGTTTTACTACTACACTTTGTCCCTTTTCTTGCCCCCTCCCCAGCCGCCACTCATCTGGACAGGGTTGTCTCGGAAGGAGATGCGCTCCTTTTTTGACGGAGCAGACGTGACTCGCTCAGGAGGTGGAACCTGTTTTCCTGGAGACACAGAAGGGAAATGGGTCAGTGTCTCACTTTAACTGGTAATTCACAGGTTTGTGTTATTTAAATGACGCAGTTGATGCTCATTGTTGGGCATTTTGCAGCCAATTATGATTATAATTTTTGTTAAAGAGTAAGATGCTGTTTGTTTAACCAGCAACACCATGCAGTAGCTCACCTCTCGCGAGACTTCTTTTTGTGGTTTAAACAAAAAGGATTTAACTCTCTAACAAAAAGTAAAATCACGATTGACTGCAAAATGCCCAGTAGGGATCCTTTCCATAAAGTTGTCAGACACTTAGAAGAAAAATCTGATCCTGTCACATCAAGCACCTTTAGTGGACGTATTTTGACAGACGCAAGGATCACGTTGCAGCCGTTGCAGCCCGTTTTGCGACTACCATCTGAGGCCATCTACTGGATCAAATTCAAAGCTTTTTGTACCAGTAAGTCAATTGGACCCCAAAATATGTAACAAATAGGGCCCAAGTTTAAAATGCCAGAAGTACCCTTTTAGTCTGAGCAGGTTAGTTTTGTGTTTGTGAGCTCCGTCTCTCAGGAGCTTCCATTCCTCCTGAGGATCAGCACAAAGCCTTTCAAACACACAGAACAAAGGCAGCGCTTCTACCGGGCATGATGCGTTCCACGTGTAGGTCTCAGGCCCGCGGACTCCCCGGCCGCGCCACACAGGGATCCAAACAGCGGGGGAGTGGGCTCTGGAGGAGGTGGGGGGGCCTGGGACACATCGCAGGTACTGACCTAGCTGCAAATGTCTGAACGCGTACGCTGAACAGAATATCCACCCATCCATAAGTCATACCTAAACGCACCTCTTCAGTTTTTGGTTTAACTCGTGTTTGTAGTGTAACGCTGTGCTCTTGGGTTCACTTTCAGAAATTTGAGGGCAGCTTTGGTGGCTGAATTTAGTTTATTAAAGAATTTTGTCCAATTATCTGTCCTAAATCAAAAACAGAACGCTAACCCTGACGCACATGTTGATCATTTCAACGCAGAGTTGTGCAGTCATGCTATTCAATGAACGGAGGTAAACAAACGACCACACATCGGACCCAACCGCTGTGACTAAACAAATTGTTTTCGATCATTTTACTCCTATTAAGAGTTCAACAGTGGACAAAACTGAGGGAGCAGATATGCAACTTAAGCGTTTTCCTGTGCACACGTAATGAAAATATTTTGTGGCACCATCCCAACGGGTGGTAAGTATCGCATTGCAATGGTTTATAAAGTAGGTTATAGAGTTTTTAAGTAGTCTTTACTGCTATGGCAAACTAAGTGAACCTTCTCACTTTAAACTTGCACTTTGAGGTATGTATTTCACTTCAGAGGCAAGTTTATGCAACCTTTTTCATGAATAAAGTTAGTTTTTTATTTCTCAATCTTTAACTTTGACTCGTGTTGGCTGACTCTAAAAAAACATTGTATTCTAATTTGACTGATTTCCTGATTCAAGCCATTTTGTTTCTGAGGTAGCAAAGACAGCATCAGATGCCCTTTCCAAGTTTATGAAATATCTAATTGGCTTTTTGAGAAATGCTCTTGCCTTACACATACATTCATATTTCAATTTGCTCTAGACAATTTTGATAAGTGGTGTTTTCATCAGCGCAGACAAAGAGGCTTTCTTTCCCCCGGCCGTACTCCTGACAGGAACAACAGTCTGCTTGCTTAGCACGACGACGCTCGCCCCAGCTGCTACTGCACCTCGTGGATATCATTTTAAAATCATCATCGGAATCCAATTTGGCTTCGTTAACGGGGACAGGACTCTCCTATACTTGGATTCCTGGCCTTGTTTAATGTGGTCATCTGCTTTCAGCCTGTCAGTAGCATCTTTGTCACTCAAACTCCTGAGCCCCACTTCTCCTGACAGAAGGGCCAGTCATTCTTCACTGAAAGGACTGTGTTTTTTTTTTCTTTCTGCCTATTTCCTGTCAGAGGAGAAATTCACGGCACTCTGTCCCCGGCCCGACCTTGTGGCTCCCCTCCCCTCCCGAAGCAGCCGACCAGTGGACTCAGTCTGGCCTGAATAAGCAGCAGCCTTTATCCCTGGCTAGGCGAACTCAGGTCTATGTGACCCAAGACCCATGGGTGCAAGTGTGCAAACACAGAAACATCTGTACACACATTTGCTGAATGTACAGGTATATACACACAAAGATATGCATGCAATCACAATCTATGATTTCTTAGACCTAAGCATGAAATGTGTGTGTCAGTTACCTCACGTTGTGCTTTTTAGTGTTTAAAATGACAGAATTTAATTAATAATTGAATTATTATTAAATAATTATATTATAATAGTATTTATATGTTACTGTTCAGTTTATATTTGTCAGCTAAGCTTAATAATAAGTCCCAGAAATAATACATTTGATTATTACTGGGTATGGATTATAACCATACTGTTATACATACAACACATATCAAACTATCTTTCTGTCTATCATTCAGTCATACGTGTGTAGGTAGAAAATAATATTCAATTTCCTGTGTCCTGAGTTAACAGTCGGTACCTGATTAAGTTTATAATTGGCAATAAATGTCTCTATTATTATTTATCTGGATTACCAGTTATTGTGAGAGAAGGTCAAACAGAGTCAGTGACACAAAGAATGTACTTTAGAGGAGTAGTTGAATTTTATGATCGTTGCTTCGGATTCAGTTTAAAGTTCAGTTGAAAGATTCCCAGCAACAGATTTTTGGTAAAAAAAACGTGTGTGGAGTTCACAAGACTCACTTGCATGACCCAAAGAGTTTCTGCGAGCACAATTGTTCTCTTTGCAAGGCTGGGCAGCCAAATAGTTGTTGGCCCACAATCCGCTGGCGTGATGTAGACGTTCTGTGTATCCTGGGTCCGCCTGCACATGCCACACACAGAAACACACACACACACACACACACACACACACAGAAATGAGGCCCAACATGACACGTCTCACGCAAGCAGTCCAGCATTTTGAAAAACATTCAACAACTAGCGGCTCTGCAGTCTGAACATATCTAAGAAACAGGAGGAAGGGGGCGGCTCCTCTTGCCAGTGATCGTAACTCAAACTGCTCTATGATGGCACAGGGAGACCTGCAGTCTTCTACTTCAAAGACCTCACAAGTATCAGTATCGTTCTCGGGTCCAGGAAAACTGCTCCAAAGTGACACTGGGATTTCTGCAAGTAAAATGAAGAAATTGCAGCCAGTTGATCCAATTGAAAGTGTCACTGTGGAGCTAAACCTCAGACTCACCTCCCCCCACCCCTGCCTCCCTCCTTTAAATCGAAGCTGATGAGACAGGCTCCAGGGGAGGGAACCTACTCTGACTGGTGAATGTAAATACTGCATACCTTCACATACATGCAACTGCCCCCCCCTCCCCTCAAATCAAGATTCACTGCCAATATATGAAGTGAATGAACTGCAGAGGGAAACGAGAGGGGAGTGTACTCACCATCAGCTGCACTCGGCCTCCATTCAGAATGCCTGAGCTGATCTCCGGTAAGAAATGCACGCTGAGGGTAAGATAAGAAAAAAGGAAATAAAAAGCTCAAACATGTGGGCTGTTAGCGCTCTGCCTATTTACAGTCAGTTCAGCAGTTTTCCCGTCTTCAGATCTATGCAATTACCTCTGACATTATCATAAAACAAACACAGATGCCATGTATGATAATCCTAATGTCTATTTGTTAGGTAAGGAGTGGCACAGGCCTAGATGCTCCCTGCCTCCGTTACTCTGTTACGTATTTCAATATGAAGTGGTTATACTGAAGCGTCAGCTGTCTCAGTGCTGCAGACAAAATTCTGTTTTACCACACTGAAAATGACCAGCCAACTCATGTGACATTATAATAAAATGATGGTTTCGCTTGGCTTGGATGTCTGACTTTCACTGTGCAGAGTTTGTCTCTAGAAGTCGCTTTTCAAATGAATCTGAGTCACTAGTTTAGATGACAATCATGATCCAGTGTGCAACTTACACAAGTGGGATGTGGAAACTTTAAGCCTCAATATTATCTCGTTATGCTTTTTAATCAAAGTGGGCGATATCTTACTAGTAAATATTTGCATTTTCATAGATTTTGGATCATTCAACGAGAGAGAAGGTGATGTAATTTTAAGCATTTGTAAAGAGATAGAAAAAATATTCCAAGCCTGTCTGAAATGGACATATAAGAAATGATGCCAACAATGACAGCTGCTCATTAATGGATCAGTTTACCATAATAACAAAAAACACATCACCTCTAATGAATCTAGCCATGCAAATACCTTTGGCTTTATTCGCTCAGGTTTTGAGATACCCATCTCTGAGATTTCTGCCGCCTCCCCAGTACAATAAAAATACTGCTCATACAGTATCACTGGAATTTTGATTTCAAAACATTTCAACAGCAAACTGTCTTTGTCTTTCCAGAAACAAAGTCCAAGTTTCGCTGGATAATCCACAAACCTCCCTGTGAAATCACAGAGACAGATGTGTCAAAACCTGAACGGATAAAAGCAAAACTATGTGCATGGCTAGATATTTGAAGGGGGAAATTAGAAAACCATTTAAAGCTCAGCTGCACAACAAACCAGCCACACTACTTTATGACCCACATTAAGAGCCTCACCTCTCTGAGTCCCTGTCCGAGTGAGCAGCCTGGGTGTGCAGCCGCTGCTCCTGCTTCGCTCGCTCCGTTCTCTCTGCCGGCTGAAGGCCCAGCTCAGCCTCACGAACTACAACCGACAGAAAACATCAAATAAACGTCACAGGCGATTACTTTTTTCCTCCAACTCTGCCTAATCAGCGAACGTTTGTGTGAAGGTGGCATGTTTCTAAATGACAATAGGCGTAATCAATACTGCAGGGAAGGAGTTGTGTTAACAGATGCTCACCAAAGTACAAGCTTAACAAATAAACAGCTCATGGGCCTGGTCTGTAGCAACGTTTGACATGTTTCACTGTAATTGCAGCCGGCCTGGGATCCCAGCGCTGGGACAGATCAGTGGTCAAAGCTCCCCAGCGTTTATTTTTGGGCTTAAGGTGGTGTATTTGTTTGGAGGAGTCGGGGGCATTACTATAATACATTTAAAGTTGCTGAAAGATGCAACAGGAGAGGATGAGCTTCTTTCCAACAACTGTTGGGGCTTAGGGTCTAAAACTGAATCCAAGCAACGTTCAAACAGTTAAAGAAAGACATTTGAAAGGTTGCTGATTTACGAGTCATGCTGAAATCCCATAATAAGGTCGTAATTCAAAGTAAACATTTATGTTGCGCTGACAGTAATGCTGCCATAGATGGGTGTAAACTGATAATGAATTTTGACAGCCCAATGCTGGAACTAATGATGCATTTATTTAAGCCATTTACTTGCTTTTGCTGAGCTGTAAAAAGGAGGAAAAAAAGCTTTACAGTTTTCATGGGTTAATTGAGAAACCCCACTAAAAATGTCAAGTGATAGATGCTTCCCCCCGGGGCAGCAAAGGCCAGGAAATGGCTATTCGCACTTCCCAAAGTTGAAAAGACACAGACAGACAGAGCACAGGCAGTCCAGAAAAACCCTCAGAGAAATATGTTTTTCAAACACCAATTTGCTCATTTACTTAATTATATAACAGTTTGATCCAAACAAGTGTTCTTTCCTGCCCGTTCAGTTCTTATGTATCTCATTCACATCATAGGATCCTATAAATGGATAGATCAAAAAGATGACTGACAATACATTAATAAATCCCTGGAGGTGAATGCATAGCGTAGCAAAAACATGTTCAGTGTGCACACAGTGATACAAGATGAGCACCATGAAGAAAAGCATGTAGATACTCTTCTCTGCCTTTTCTCCTCTGAACCCTCCACTAAAGCCCCCCTCCTGACTCCAACCTCCTGAATCCCCCTCCAGTACTCCTCCAGGACATCAGGAGGGGGCCTGTAGGAGTCACGCCTGTTAAGAGGGGCTCTTAAGCGCATTAAGCGATCTAGTCTCTACTGAGGAGGGGGAAACTCTGACTTAATATCAAAGAGTTGGGGAGGAGGAGGGTGGAGGCTTTGGCCCGCAGCAAACCAGAGCTGAAGGGGAGACACGACGCTGGCACTTTACTTTTTTGGCACAACACAGGGTCAGACCCATTGTGTTGTTGTGATATGACCAAGAAATGACCCTTTATCATTAGACCTAGGTCTCTGAACAACCATTTGTCAACTATGTAAAACGCTACTAACACAGCTTGGAAAAGAAAATGCTGTCATGTCAGTGGTTAGCATTCAGAGACTTGACAGATGTGCGTGTCTGCTTGCTATTTGCTTATGAAGACTTGTACTAGACCTGCCCAAAAGAACTTGAAACATGCCATGAGAAATAAAAACAGCTTCGCTAAGGCTAGACTTTACCTGGTCTTGGATTGCGTTTTGAGAATCCTGTTTTTATTTATAGAGAGGAAGAAGAATCAGTGCGTGTCTGAAATGTGAGGGTCGTAACTCAGTGTTTGAGTTGGGTGTCTGTCTCTGTGAGTGACTCAGACCTGCTGTCCCACTGTATGTGTGTGCCAGTGCATCTCAAACATATACTATGAAGAGAGCGCGCCACTGCCTGACATAAATAGAAGCTCTGAGATTACAGGGGAAGAAATTGAATGCATATGAATGGTGGTAAATAGTCTGACATTAAGTTATTTTGGATGATGGATGATAAACAAGATGATTGCATTTCAGTTGGACTTTGTAGATGACTCGAAGTGTGAAATTGAGTTAAGTGCTCGGGAGGTAGGGGTTCCAGGCTGAAATAAAAATATATGCCCTTGTGTCCCTCCGACATGAGGACGGATGTTTGGTGGGATTGGATCTCAGTTTGGATGAAAGGAGGAGGTTGGAAGAGTGTGTGTGCTGGGGAGGGGGTGGTGGTGGGGGGTTGAGTGGAAGGCGTTGGTGGAAAGTAAGAGGAGAAACCAGGAGAAATGCTTAGAGGCATACAACATCTTCAACATCTTGACAATGCAAACCATGTAAAAAAAGGAAGTGTATTTCTTATGTTTTTTGCCTTTAAAATAGAATGTCTTGTGGCTCTGCTCCACTCTCTATCTCCCTCTCTGGGTATGTAAGCCGATACCCATTTCAAGTGGGTTACTCATGTCCAGCACATCCACACAAAGAGCCCGGATAAAATAAACACGCCGCGTCGGATATCTTGGAAAGAATCTGTCATGGGTTTGGGGCTAATCACCTCCAGAAGGGGCTTGACTCAAAGCCTGAAACATTAGCCCCTGTCGGGGAGCGCTGGCTGGGCCGGGCTGGGCTGGCTAGGCCCCGGGCACTGGGGATGGATCCGGAGGAGGGGGTGCCTTCCACAGGTCAGGACCAGGGGAGCAAGAGGGGAGGCTGGCTTGGGCCTGTTTACAGAGACCCATGATCACAACACCGTGAGCCAGTTCCAGACACACCACCTCTGACACAGCCGTCGCCACTGTCACTCTGTAAAAAGTCAGCAGGAGTCGGCTCCTGCAGAAACGGCCTGGTTGTGGTTACACATTTTATAGGATCCCTCTCCAGCTGATCAGAAAACCAATTGAGGCAAAGAGGGAAGACTGATCCAAACCAGCGACCCACCGTTACTTTATCAGCTGATGTAGCTGCTTCACTTCATTGCTCGAGAACACCAGTCCTGTTTGAGGAATTATCAAGACGAGGGTGGAGGGGAGAGATAAGGATACTGGGGGGAAAAACAGAACTGGAAATATTGTTGTAATGTAATAGGTCAGTTGGATGGAACCTGTCCTCGCCTGCCAGTTGGCTGAGAGCTTATCCACAGCTATACTGTGCTCAGACACGATTCCAGTGTTAGTGTCAGTAATCACAGTGTTTGGAAAGTTGACATAATGCGCCTGCAGTTCAAAATAAACACCTGATAACGTAATGATGTTGCCATATTCAAACTCATAACGTTGCAAATAAATGATCAGCTGAAAGAATTCTTAGTGGGGACCGAAACAACTGCCATTGACCAAATGCTAAAGATACGTTTTTCCACCATTGCCTGATGAAAGTGCCTTGACTGGCTGCTGACGAAAATAAAATACTCAATCTTCAGAATCTTTGAAAACATTGAAATAATTGTTGCTTGATCTTTGGCTGCACAGCAGTGAATCTGTTTTGAGGAAAACAAGGGTACTCCTTCACAACTATTCTGCGAACAAATTACTAAAGTGATCCACCCAAAAGAGATAAAGTGGAACGAACAACTTCCCAAAGTTGAAGGTACAATTTGTTTCAAACTAACATGAAATGACAAACACACATATTGTGTTTCTCCACAGCTAATTACGGGGTTTTTCATGCTTACGGCAGCACTGGACTTGGACCAGAGGGAGACCAGTCACTTCACTGCCTGTTGGCAAACACTGTTGTTTACAGCGTCCCTCTGACTGCTGGATGACCGCGAGTGTCATGCTCTCTGGATGTGAGGCCTTGACCCCGGTGGGTGGGGGTGCGGGTGGGGTGCAGAGGAAAGCTGGAGACGGGCCCTCATGATAAAAGCTGACTTCCCCCGTCCTCCCTCCTGCCCTCCCTCCAGCTCTTCCCTCACTTTTAAGTCTGGCTGTGGACGTCACAATGTCAAATCATCTCTCCACCTCAGGGCCGGAGGCCACAGCAGAAGAAAGTCTTCTCAAGGCCTTTTTCATGGGGTTAGTATTATATAACAATTGTATTATTATGTATTATGTATTATATATATATTATATATTATATATTGACAATGAACTCAAGGACAACGTGTGGAGCAGCATCGCCGGGTAGTGATGAGCTTATATAGTTTACTTGGGATATAATAGAACTGGCATAGCAGGTTTGGTTCGTCATATTAATCAAACACAAGAGGCATTCTGGGTAGTCTATGTGCAGTGCCCAGGTAAAAAGCTACACAAAGTAACATAAGACACTTGGGAATTCCTGTGTCTTGTTAGTGTGTGCAGTTTTGGCACTAATTACTCTTTTATCCAAAGCGACTTCCAAATGAGAGCTTTACATAAAGGGCATAGAATCATGGACGAAAACAACAAGATGTCGTATCAAATAATGTGTGGTGAAGAATCACAAGTGCTATAGATAAATACATCCCTGCCAGTGGCAAAATCGAAAAGAGCATTAAATCTAGAAACAGATTATGTCCGTTCATTATCAGTCACAGTACAATCAAGCTAGACAACAATTCTCATAATATATCACACGATATGCTGAACTTTATGGAGCCAAGGTGTCACATTTGTTGTATTCCCGGAACAAATGAGTCTTTAGTCTTTTCTTGAAAGTGGCCAGACAGGTTCTTTCTCTGACTGATGTGGGGAGATGGTTAAACCACTGGGGGGCCAGATAAGAAAAAAGTCTTGGATGTGAGCGGGCGTCCCTGAGAGAGCGAACTGCCAGGCGGTTCTCAGATATACAACTAATTGTAAAGCACATAATCCATTTTTAAGGAAAGGTAATGCTGCGTGGTTCTCCTACCTAAACGACAGAATGGGTTGTTTGTCAATGACTTCCAAATCGACATATATAGGTTTGACCTTTGTCGTCATGGTAGCAATAACAAACAACTGGGTAACGTTGTTAGCACTTATCCTGTTTATTAAACAGACAGCGTGTTTAAACTGGCAGTACATGCTGGACCTATGTCTCCATGAACAACATGGATCTGATTGTGTGCAGCGTCCTGGCGTCTTGTCATCACAGTGACAGATTTGTCTTTCCTGTACACAAACTTGTTTGTTTAATTAGTAAATTAGTTTTAGAGTTGTTTGTGTATTTTTAAACTTTGAACAGATCCAAGCTAGCTTTTCCCCCTGGCTCCAGTCTTTATGCTAAGCTAGGCTAACCACATCCTGACTTCAGCTCCATATTAAACACATAAGACTGATGTTGATGTTGTAATCTCTATTTTGGAAAGAATGCAAAAAAGTCGGCTAAGGTTAGGGGAGAATAAACTTTGTCTTGAAGCTAAAATCTAAGAAGAAAAGCTTTTGGAAGTCCCCATGACATTTAGTGGTTGGATGCTCAAGTTTTTTGTTTTGTAGTTTGTCACCATTTTTGATGCCTTTTATTTTGTTGCATCTTTGGTGTTAGGTGATATTACACTTCCAACAATCGCTTTTCAAGTTCTCCATTGACTGCTCACCTTGTTTGTACACAGCATCCCTTTTGACTCCTGGAAACATCACCCTACCTCTTCTCAAATGCATATACTCACTCACAAATGCACACACACATTGAAGCTCATCCAGCGTCTGACTCCCTGTTGCTCTAACCTGATGGAGCCATCAGCCAGAAGCCAGACAGGGAGCAGTTGTTCTCATGGTCTCATCCCCGCTGCAGAGCCTTGACACAGGGAGAGAGAAACAATTTGGCCTCCCTCCCACAGTCACAGCTCTGGGAGCCAGCAGGGGAGGAAACTAGGGGTTGGTGTGTGTGTGTGTGTGTGTGTGTGTGTGACAGAGAGAGAGAGAGAGAGAGAGAGAGAGAGAGAGAAAGAGAGGTCATTTGATGTAGGTGTCTTTCAGTCAGTGAAAAAGAAAAGATAAGTCTTATTTCTGAGAGTGAGTGTGTGTTCCAATATGGAAAATGTCAGATACAGGCATAGAGGATCTATTTGAAGCCAAATAGCTTGTTCCATGAATGTTAAGGGAGTTTGCTTTCAACAAGTGGAATATATTTCCACTGTATTTTTTGCATATAGACAGCCTGTCTTTTGTCCTTCCCATGAATAGAGGTTGTGCACATGCAGGTTGTTTGGCCAGCTCTGAATATTACCGCCGACACGTTAAGACTGCGAGGCTTTTGACACAGGGGCTATGACAAAGGGAAGTGGGGTCGTGTGGTGAAATGGTTAATGTGAATCTTAATAGAGGCGGCAATGTCATTATCTCCAAATCCGCTGAGCCCTCTCGACCGGGGGGTCGCGACGTAGACGGCCACTTTACATCCTGAGCGTGTCGGGCCGATAGACCGGGGGCATGACTGCCAATCCCATCCACAGGATTTGTGTCCTCTTCCACCAAATTCAGTAAGCACATGCAGGCTCATAAAGGTGTTGAGAATTGAGGAATTTGTCTGGGAGACATGGCCAAAGTCAATGAGCTAGTTTTGTCTTTCAGCCGCAGGAAGAGGAAAGGGGGTCGAGGCCTTGTAAGACACCTGAATCCTCACCTCTGTCCACTGAAACGGGCCTGCGTGAGGGAGGGCTGCCTGCCTTTAAATGAGATGAACAGATGTCAGATGTCAGATTTACACACTGCCATGGTTTCAACCAACCCCTGATAATCCTTCCCAGAAATAAATTGTCCCATTAAAATGAAATGTTGCCCATATAGGTTTAATAAATTGAAAACGCTTGTTTGAATCCTCAGTAATTTGGACGGAATCCCAAGCATGTAGCAAAGGCTCCAGCAAAATAAGATTATTTGCTGTGTATTATAATGTATGCAGCAGTTTTTATGCGACCAAACAGTGTCAGTGAACCCCCGATGAAATGTGTGCTTATTTATATGCAGTTATTCAGGTATGCAGTAAATTCCAATTACTTCTTAAGATTTCTATTTAGCATGAGGGGGAAATATGACAGGGAAGCTCTGTGTTTTGAGCGGCATTGTAAATCTCGTTAACTCTTTGAAGCATATTCTGAGAAATCTGCATTCATGTCAGGGAGCGAGCAGTGCACAAGATTTTAACAACTAGCTAATAGTTCTGTATGGGGATGTGTTGGAGAGGCCTGAAGCTGTTTCAGTTAATGTGAAGATTTCAAGCCTGATTCCGACAGATTTGTTTGTATGATGCTACTTACATTTCGCTGCACTGTTTAAAATCTTTAAATGTAACTAAACCAAATATAAATGTACTCTGGTTGGCACAGAAAAGCCTCTGAAACAGCATTTAGACCATCGTTAGAGACCAGAACGCCCCAGTGGAACACAGACATTTTCATGTCTAGCATCCTATATGGCACCGTGAACCCTGATCATGCATGTATTAAAAGAAAATTGTTAGACCTTCAAATGACAGATCAAAAAAATTTTTTTTTACAGAATTCAATGAATTTATAGCTGGCTACTGGCAAAAAGCAAACAATTTGGCTGCTTAATTAACTGTTGGCTGCCCTAAAAGAGCAAATTACAAATTCTGCTTCTGTCATAATTTAAGTATTTATTCAAATAATTACCTTGGTTATTTCCTCAGATTTTACCAGGTTTATTTAGTAGAGTGTGTTACCTGGGAAATGTCACTAATGCCAAGAGTTCTTCCAGTATGACCTAGAATAGCATACAGAAGCAGTGGGATGGGGTGACAGGTTGGGTGGGAGGTTGGGGGTCTCTGCTTAGGGCCCCGTCAAAACTGGTGCCAGCCCTGGATTATTAACAGGACAACGTGTATGCATTGGTCTAACAGAGATGTGTGTCTTTGACTGTGTGCTTATGTGTTCAACTGTTTTATGAGCTACAGTATGAGTGGAGACTAGATGCTTGTACCCCCCCCCCCCCTCCACACACACACACATACACACACACACACACACACAGTGTTCAGTCCCCCGTGTTGGGCCCCCAGGGGCCCTAAATCCCCGTCGCTCTTCCCTGCCCCCCCACCCCCGCCCCCCCC
>JAVQJD010018944.1:0-32137 GCA_036023655.1 Nannoperca australis
TCTTTAAAGTTAAGACTAGTTTAAAGTCATCTTCATTGAAAAGTACAGTGCTTTTCCTTCAAAAATAAGGACATTTCAATGTGACCCCAAACTTTTGAACGGTAGTGTATATATATGTAAAAACTTGACGTGTGTGTGTTCATTCTGAAAAATGATCACTGCTTTACAAGTTAACCTTTCAGCTGATGTGTTAGGCTGTCACTCGTAATTGCACTTTCCAACTTTAGGCGTGTTTGAAAAGTGTGTGTGTATGTGTCTCGAAGTAAAAGAGTGAGAGTCGGCAACTTTGCAGACTGGAAAGATAAAGTGAGCTGTTGCTCCAGATGGGAACATTTATAACAAGATGAAAAGGGGGATTCTTTGAATTTTTGTCATGATGAATATTAATTACTACGGAGACTTGGCACTAAGAAGCCTGACAATAAGACAGATATTTTGTTGTGATTAATGCCTCCTCTATTGAAAAACACTTCCTCACGCAGCCTCCGCTGCTCTTATCCTGCAAGAAGGAGAAAGGACCCAGGCTGCTCCTGTGGAGAATTCATATTGTTCTCACATAATATAAATCAATACAGGGCTCAGAACTGCATCACTAAATGGTTTTGTGGGCACTTAGCAAGAGAGGAGCCACAACTGTCCCAGGTGCTATATTCTATGCTGAATGTTGCACAGAAACTAAAACATTATACAGACACACAAAACCTGACATCATTACAAGAATGATGGCAGCCTACTAATCGAAAACACCTTAACTGGTATTTATTTCCACTGTCCAGTGTTGATGCAGACATTTAATACTCTAGCAAAGCTAGCGTGTCTCTAGAGATGGTAATGTTGTTCTGTCGGGCAGTACCACTTTGGACCAGACTAAAATATTTCATTTTTGGATGAATAACGACATTTTTTACAGACATTCATGGTCTCCAGTGGATGAATCCTCCTGAATTTGGTGATCCTCTTGACTTTTCCTCCAGAGCCACCAGCAGGTTGTTATTTAGTTTTATTTCATCAGCTATTGGATGGATTGCCATGAAAGTTGGTACAGATTTACATGTCCCTCTCAGTTTGAAATACCATCACCTTGGTGAGCCCTTAACGTTTCCAAACAAAAAAAGTACTTAGCAAAATGTTAGCATGCTAACAAGCTACAACTGAGATAATGAACATGTTAAACATTACCCATCAAATGATAGCACAGAGAGCCAAAGTCACGACTTCACTTCCTGTCTAGACACTAGCTTCTGTAACTTGAAGCTGCAATCATTCAGCATTTCTTTCATGTTCCTGTGGTTTACTATCCATATTCTTAGACAAATTGGCATCCATTGAATATTTAAAGGTTGGGAAGGCAGTTCTCTTTTTGGTTCTCAATTATCATTTTGAGCATGTTAGCATGCTGACGTTAGCATTTAGCAATAAGCACCTCTGTGGACTCACAGAGCTGCTACAAGTTGTATACTCTTAGTCTTGTTAAATCTAACCTTGATTCAGACACTTAATACTTTGAACACATTTATAAAGTATCACTGGAACTTTTGCAAACGTTTTAGTGAAATGTTAAACTCACAACATAGCAGGATGAGTATGAATACCAGACTCTTCAACTAAAGTCTGACCTGATAGCTTTGTGTTCTTCCTGGAGTAATGCCAGCATTACTAAAATGCTATTGTGATGTTTCACTGCGTTTGCCTAAAGGTGTTTAAACCCTTGTAATGGGTATGTTAGATTACATTTTCTGATACAGATTCTCCACAGAATTTTGTGCATTCTGCGCTGTCACTGTCCTCCTTTCCACAGCAGACTTTATGTCCTCCAGAAATAGGCAGATATAGCCAATATGCTAAGCTCAGGGGTTTAGGTTGCAGGTCATTTCCCAGTGGGATCAGCCGGCTCCTGCAGAGGGCTTGTGATAAGAGTGGATATTGGAAGCTATGTAAACCATGTTAAGCTGCCCTTCCCCTGTGTGCAGGGGGGTAATCCTAAACACCTGGGCTAGTTAACTGGGATTTGGTGGGATTAGGGGCTCCATGAAGCATACGTGATCATGCTTCTGGTTAAAACCATTTCCATTCTTATCTTTTCCACATTCTCTCTTTTTCAATTCAAACTCAATCTAGCAGTAACACAACAATTGCCTTTATACAGAGCAATTTTATCTCTGCCCATATCTGTTCTTCAACGTTGTGAGAACTAGTCAAGCATAGATGTGAAGTCTCATCTTGAACACTGCTTTGATTGAAGTTTATACTCTACATTGCATTTTAAAAGCTGAACGGTGTGGTTTTTATACCGCTGAAGGCTGCTTGTTTTGTTTCTCATTGTTCAAGATTTTATTGATTTGGTTTGGCAATGTCGGTCGGTGGGTTTGTCCACCACACTGGTCCAGATTGAAAAATTTCAACAACTATTACATAGATTACCATGACATTTTGTATAGACATTCATGATCCAGAGGATGCAGCCTACTGACTTTGTTGATCCCCTTGGTTTTCCTCTGGCATCACCATGAGATGGAAGTTTTTTGTTGTATTGGAATATCTCGACAACTTTTGGATGGATTGTCATTGAGTTTGGTACAGATGTTGATGGTGCCCAGAGGAAATTAATCTTAATGACTTGTTGTCTCTTGACATTCCCTCTTGTGCCACTGATACAGAATGTTGTGCTTTTAGCATGCTAACACGCTAAACTAAGATGGTGAACTTGGTGAACGTCATACCTTCTAAGCATCTCCAAGTTAGCATTGTCGTAGCATGCTGACATTAGCATTTAGGTCAAAGCATTGCCTCACAGAACCACTGGCATGGCTGAAGACTCTTATTCTTGCTATTTATTTTTTTGCCTAGTGATGGCTGTTAGCCTAAAGCTAAAATAATAATAATAATTAATTATAATACTTATTATTATTATTATTATTACATTTTGGCATGTATTCAGTAGCTGACAGCAGAGAGATGAGAGAGAGATGAGGGATGAGAGATGAGGGATGACCTGCAACAAAGGTCCTCAAAATAGAGATGTTGCGGTTGATGGTCGGCAACTTAACCAATCATGGCTGCCCATGGCTGCTAATTATTGTTTTCCTTCCATTTGTTGTTCAGCTTTTCAAAATTTCATTACCTTTTTCAGAGACAAATGTCCAGTTGATCAGTTAAATGTGACTGCAGCACAATCAATATGTGGGTATTTAATAACATAGAAAATGGTTGTGTTCTGAATTATGGAACAAATTTTCTCAAAAATAACACCAATTTAACCAAGTTTAACTTCACAATCATGGCAATGTGATTTAAATTAGTTTCCATGGTTCTTTTTATGTTTCTTTGTATTTGGTCTTCACAAATGTTGCACACTCAAGGACATGGAGTTTGACATTCCAAAAATCTGTATTTTGTGGTATGGTGCCATCATGAAGAAAGTTTCAGCTTCATCAACTAACCACCCCCTCCGTCTTTCCTCCTTTCTAGATGTGGACGAGTGTGCAGAGGCGCTTGACAACTGCAGCATCGATGCCATCTGCCAGAACACCCTTAAGTCATACAAATGTCTCTGCAAGTCAGGCTATAAAGGGGATGGCAAGCATTGTGAAGGTAAAAGTCTTACTGGATTAATGCACTAATTTTCACCTGTGGTTGGAGGCACAACCTTCTGGGAGGATTTTTACAGTACACTGAAGTAAAAGCCACATTTCTCATGTTGATTTGCCTTATCTCTTTGAACGTAAGCCCCTGGGCCAGTGACAGGCTTGATAAGAGCTTCTGTCTCACTCAACATAACTCATTAGTTTCAAGACTCTCCCGAAGAGGGAGGAGAGACGAGGGAGTGAGAGCGGTGGACGGAGGCAGGGGAAAGCCAGGTGCAGAGTGCTCCTTTGTGACAAGATTAAATGAAGCAGTAAATTTCCTACACATGTTGGAGGAGAGAATTAAGATAGCGGCTGAAATGGCAGTCGGAGGCCCTGCCAAACAGTCAGGGATATTTCCACAGCCAGAGGCAGGCCTTGTAGACTGTCAGACAGTCTGTTTTTCTAGCCTTTTTCAATGTGCCCAAAGCCTCCGGATCATTATATCCCACAATTTTTATTAGTATTATTACAAAACCATATTTCACATTGTCATTCTTGTCCTTACTGTTATTCTTTCATTTACTTGACTGGGTGTTTTTCATGGCCTTCTGCCTGTAGGTCATAAAAGTTTGCTGAATCTATTGTAAAATATGTGCAAGGCTGGGTTTCCATTGAACTGAATGTTTGCTGATGGCTTCCCAAGGCTGATGTACTGGCTCAAAAGCAGCATTCATAAAACAAGATAGAAATATAAAGTGTTTTAGTAACTGGTGGTAAGATTTGACAGGCTTGCTGTCTGACTGCCTGTTGAATGTAATTTTGCACAAAAGGTTCTGAGTGTTGCACCAGGCTACTAATAGGCACCTATTTCTGTTGCCCACCTAAAGAGGGCATAATGACAATGAAAGAAAGGAAAGCCTTCTCATGTTGCCATGTTGCTGGTTTCTCATTACCACTTAAACAGCTTCTCCCCACCTCTTGTCTTTATGGTATAGATTTGATTTTGTGTGATCTAAAGTCTTGGTTCAGTGTAACCTGTAAAAATAGCTAAGATTTGTCATATCTGTATATCATAGTCTGTATAAGTTGAAGCACACCCTTTTGTATTCAGGGACGTTCCTAATTAGTCCTCTGCTGTTAAAGAATAGGTTTACAATTTTTCCAGTCAGTCTTATAATAGTCAGGTGCCCCTATGGACACTGAGACAGGTTTTGCTTGTTGTAAGCATCCCTTCCTAATGTGCTTTTAATGTAAGTGATGCACCTTGTTTTGTACTCCAAAGTTCCCTCTTTGTGTTTCCCTGGGCAGTGTTTTGTTGTTTAGTTGCAGTGGAGGGATAGTAACAAAAATAGATTTTGCTTCAGGTCTTTAATCTGTGGAGCTTTTCTGAGGCCAGTTTAAACTGGCAAAACATGACAATGAACTTAAAAATGACCACTTAAAAACACACACAGGAGCTTTTAAGGTCACTTGATTTTTTAAATCTTTTTTATCTGTTGAATGAATTTAACTTAATGAATTTGATTTCCAACAGTTTTTCATACTGGCTTTTGATATTGTTGGTTTGTTGGCCGATATTTTAGAATCTTGCCAGTAAATCAAACTGAAAATTACTATTTTAAACTATTCTTATTATTACATCTATTATATATGTGCTAGTCTAAAAGACAAACCCACATCTTGTTGATACAAATAGATATGTAGGATGTGGCAAGCATCGAAAAAACTAAAAAACTGTTTTAAAGCTATTGGAGGAAAATAACTTTTGTGTTATCATGTGGTGGGTGTTTCAGGTTTACAGAGGAGCAGACAAGTGATTGTGCACTGTGATGGGGGAATGACAGAGATGTGTAGGAAGTGGAGAAGCAGGGAGCAGGAGAGTGTTTCGTTGTTTCAGTCCCATCCCTCTGCTGTCAAGTCCAATTAAGCCCAGAGTGAGATAGCCTCAAAGAGGAGCCGAACGACCGGGATCATTGGCCCTAAATGGGCCAGTAAGTGCTGAGTGGAAGCGCACTGTGTGTCAATCCACCTTGTCTTGGTCTCCTCAGTACAGGCCCCTCAACCATCATCATAACCATAACAGACAACTCCACTCAGGCTGTCATACCAATCTGCAGTCTTTCTTTATCTTTCTGCCTCTGCTCTCCCATTTGTGTGTCACATTTCTTTGGTTTGAGCTACTAAGTCTGATGAACTTGAAGGTTAAAATCAATTTATCGGTCTGATGGTCAATATTCGGCTTTTATTAAGGATTGGCCTTCCAGTCTGACTGTAATGTCAAGAATCCTTTCTGATGATATACATGTGCATTTACTTTTCCGTAACAACTTTGTCTTTTATACCTTTTTAATATGTTTTGTATAAATGGACATTTACGTAAATACAGTGGTGGAAGGAGTGCTCAGATCTTTTACTAAAGCAGGTTAATGTAAGTAAAAGATCTGCATTAAAATCTTTGAATAAGTAAAAGTACAGAAAGTATTTGCATCACTATATACTTTAATTACAAAACATTTAAGTGCTCGTTATGCAGAATGGCCGATTTCAGAATAACATATTATTTGTTATTATTATTATACATAATAATATATAAAATCTTTATCTATTAATTATATTTTGTATTATTAATCTGAATCTGCAAAGTAACTAAAGTGACCAAATACATTTATTGGAGTAAAAAGTACAATATTTGCCTCAGACATTTATTGAGAGAGAAGAAGTATAAAGTGGTAGAAAATTAAAAGTAACTCAAACTTGTAGTTACTTTCCACCGCTGCGTAAATAGCTGCAGATGTCACAACTGACTTCATTCTTTGGGTCTCAGTAGAAAGCTTGTATTACCCCATGCTGGACAAAATGCTGTTTCAAAGGCTTTTGTATTCGGCCAACAATAAAATTCAAAAGGGGAAAAATCAATGTCTTGGCATGAAACTGGTCACATTTTGAATATTAAATATGGCATAAACTCTTGACTAGCAGTATGAGGCTTTAAAAACAAAACAATATCAGCGAAGCTCTGGAATATACCCAATTTACATCAGTAACAGGTGATTCAACTAATTACCACAGCAGTTGTCCCTGTTTACCTCTTTATAGGAGCTCTTTTGAAAGCAGAGATGGAACAAAATGGATAATTTTAATTCCCTTGATTGAAATCTGTGAGTGCAATTAGGACCATTTGGTGCAAAGGAATATAGGACGGAGGAGGAGGAGGATGCAAGAGCTCGGGCAGGTTGTCTGTCAATTGTAGGGTTGGCAGTTTGATTCCTCCGGCTCCTCCTGCCCATGTCTCAAAGTGTCCTTGAGCAAGACACTGAAACCCCAGTTGCTCCTGATTTGGAAGTCGCTTTGGATAAAATGTAAATAAAAACAGTTTTTTTTTTGTCTGGGAGCAGTGACTTCCTGGAACCTTATCATCTCCATTAAGTTGGTATATAGGCAACCAGGAAGTCACTACACCACACATAACCCCCCAGTAAAACCCATAGGAAATTATTGAATAGCTTAGATAAGCACACTGAGATTAATGACATTAATATTTTGTATAAAATGTTTACTTATAATAAAACCATAAGTGAACTACCCCAGTAGATGTTGAACAACACCACATCAGTTTTTTCTCACTAATAAAGTGAAATAGGTCTCCTTCACTATTAAGCACAGATGCCTCTCCTGAAACCTGTGAGTCCACTATCCACAACTGAGAAAGATTTTGCAGAACTATTTGACAGAGAAACAGAAATTTAATTTCATTGTCTTTAACCATTACATCAATCTTGGAAAATTATTATGTATTATTTTTAATGTTTTCTTTCTTAATTTTATTCAAGAAATAATTGAATCAGGATTTATGTTTGTCTTCTGATTATTGTTGTCATGATACTGTTAGGGCTGTTGGTTTTGTATATATTGCACACATTGTCTTATTATAAATTAGAAACTTTTTTTTTGATAACTGTTTCCCCCATTTTCCAGTCTTTATGTTAATCTTAGCCAACTGGCTGCTGTCAAATTTAACAGACAGATATGAAAGTGGTATCGGTCTTCTCATCTAACTCCTGGAAAGACAACGATAAAGCGTATTTCACTAAATGGCATACTATTCCTTTAAGGCTGCTCCTACGTCCTAACTCCTGACGTGAGCTCAATTGCTTCAAGTTGTGAAGGACCTGCTCTCTCATCCTTGTGTATCTTCTCTCCGCAGATGTTGACGAGTGTGCAACGGAATACAACGGTGGCTGTGTCCATGAGTGCATCAACATCCCAGGAAATTACAGGTGCACATGCTATGATGGCTTCCGCTTGGCACATGATGGGCACAATTGTCTAGGTGAGTGTGTGCTGTTTGGGAGTGTGTGTGTACTTACCACAGTGTGTGTGTGTGTGTGTGTGTGTGAGAGAGAGAATGTGTAAAACAGGTCTTTTTCTTTGAATTTTCCACAGCTAACTTAATTATGCAGGAAAACGTTATATAAGGGGCTTTTGTCAGGAGAACATGTACATTAAACTGCATGTGTCAAATTTCAAACTCAGTTTGACATAACCCATGTGGTTGCATAAATTCTTCCCTCTGCATGTCTAATGTCACATCATGAATGGTAATATATGTTTCAGGGCTGAATTGAGCTCTTATTAGACTGCTGCATTAGATATGAGCCATTTCCTCATTTCACATAGCAGGTAGTCTCCAAATATGTTTTCACAAAAGGAGAAAGGAGACCTTTTTTTGTAAATAAGTCTGACGAAAAGGGGTGAATTTATGAAGAGCTTGACCCTGAGCTGGGAGCTCTGAGTGAGCGTCAGCCAACCATACTTTCCCATGGTTTAATATTTCACCAGTGTGCCATTCATATTAACCTCGCAGAAAATGTATTGTGCTTAAGAGGTTATGAAATGAAGGGAAAAAACACAGTTTTTCCCGCTGCTGGGAGCAGCTAAACATAGATACCATCCATCCCCCCCAAATCTGTCTTTCTGCCGTGCTCCTTCTCCCCCTTTCACCCATCCTACATTCCTTTGTTTTGTTTTGAAACCCCCAAGTCAGACCCTGCTGCTCCTCAGAAATCATCTCCTTGGTTTCAACCTCGGCAATGATGCATTTTACTTGATATTGAAAGCCTGCTAACCCCTTGTACCTGCTGTGATCTTGTTGTGGAAGAAAGTAACCGACAACTTGCTACAGAAGATTTCACATTCAGGTGAAGCGATGACAGAGAAACTTATCTGCACTTAACAATGATTCACTGCGAGAGGGCTTTTACATGCAGGCACACAAGTCTACACACTCGTATCAATCCCACATTTGCTTGACGAACTGCATGTAATGCTCGGATTAAGATACACTGAAACGGAAAACACACATCTTTAGATCGATAATAAACCTGTTGTGACTTGACGATGCCCTCATGTCTCAGATTCTCTCTTTCTCTCACTCTTTCGGCGTTCATCTTTCTCTTCTTCCTTCACTCTCTGTCTCTTCCTCGCTCATGCGCTTGTATCTACAGTGTAAAGCAGGGCTATTTTCCAAGCCATTTAACATTGGCGTTCAGCTGTGCGCGGATCATTTGCTGTGCCATGGATCAGCTCCTGCCTTGCGTGCAGGTGTGTAATTGCAATATATGGTTATGTGGCTCCTGCTGTTGCATCAAACAGAGTTGCATCCCTCGACCCGTTTGATATAATTTTTCTTTGTGAAACGCTCACGATCAAACACGGAGAGAGCTTTCAAGCTTTTTTCCCCCTCTGCCATGTCTTTTTTCCTCGCTAATGACCCGTATGCAAGAGAGCAGAGAATTCTTGGAAGATCTGTTGCCAAAATTCTCTTGAAATTATCGATCCAATTAATTATTAAATGAGTAAATATATCCTCAGCCGGGGAATAGAGAATTGTGTGTGTGTGTGTGTGTGTGTATATGTGTGTATACAACTATATATATATAGCTGTCAAGTACAAATCCAACTCTTGCCCTGAGACCTGAAAGGACTCTAAAGACTTATTTTTCTGGAGAATTTAACTCATGTTAATGCCTCCGCTCTGCTCTGCTAAGGAAATAATCCTCAGCCCAAACACAAGAGTAGAGAGGAAGAGGTATAGCCGAGGTTTCATGTTAAGGCCCCAGCTTCCTCTTCCAGGTTTAAGCTCCTTTTGGCTCCTGAGAAAAGATTAGTCCCCTTGGCCCTGGAGCGGAGAGCCTAAGCAGCTGGTTCCCAGACGAGGTCAGACCCTCAGAGCCCTTATAGACCAGATGTGCCCGAGGCTGCAGAAGAGGAGACATTCACCTGATCCTCAAAAGTTCACACTGAGTTTAGAGTCTGAGATATTTAAGGTTCTTCTCTTTGAATTTAGCCCATGTTGTTTTTCCACAAAGCGCCAGTGATTATGTTTTATTTCCTCTGCTTTTCATGGTCACGGTGCGGTATAGCTCCCAGTGGTGCCCATAACTTCCTGTTCTTTGCTCTCTAAGGCTTTTCTTTAGCCAGTAGGCACCAGCGTGTGTGTGTGTGTGACTGTCAGCTCAGGGACACAAATTAGGCCAGCACACGCACATCCCTGTCCATGTCTTCTTTGTTTGCTCGTTGCTGCACGTGCCACACGGCTCCTTGTAATTGGATGTGTTGGCAGCATAATGACATTGGGCGGTGGCAGAAGGCGGCAGAGCATGAAGCAGAATGCTGCCTAGTGCGCCTCACCGGGAACGCTCTGGTTCCTGAGGTCTCCCCTGTCTGCCCTACGCCCCACAAAGATGTCAGGGAGTCAGCAAGGTGGAAGCAATGCAATATCACAGCACGCTGCTCCTGCCTGTGCAGAGTGAGATGTCACTCACTGTATAATATACCTCACAGGGAGCTATTGTACTGTCTCAAAACTCACTGAAGAGAAGAAGTGAAGCATATAAGAACTTGATTACATCTTTTATACCAGTCATGACTATTATCTCGCAGAGGTAAGGGACGGATGGTATTTAATCACCACACCTCTTTTCATGGTGAAGCGGAAAAGGATTTTTAGAGTCTTAGGAAAAACAGAGGAATCAATGTCAATTTAATCCAAAACACACATCCTCTTTAGAATGAAAACCAGATGCAGGAAGCCTATTAGTTCCCCACTGTAGCACCACCGTCCCCACATTTATGACCTACGTGTTTTGTTTGAGGTTCATACAAAAAACCCAAATACCCTCTTATCATTGCTAGTTCGTTAAACTCTGTCAAGTAGCTTAATGTCATAAGCATCTGGACAAATACTCCTTCTTTATAACCACAAATCACAACAACTCACTTATATCCGTAACTAAAAGACACAAATAGAGATATTTCTTATGCTCTCATAAAGTGGAAATGCAGCGATCACATGCAGTGTGACTTGCTGCGAGAAACAAAAGCAGCTTGAAACAGACATTACAGATGTTTGACAGAGTGCCACCATGCTGGAAAAGCTTTTGTCATCGCTTTGTTTGCTTATATTCATGATGCTCTGTTCTGTTAGTCGTACATGTTGTTTCTGTTGCCAGATAACAGATTTTGGGGGTCTTGGGCTCCACGCGTGCAGCATAACAGGCCATGTTCCTTTTGATTCTATTGACCAACACTGATTTGGTTTGTATTGATCCAGCAGAGCTCAATTCCCTGTGCAATCTATAGGGAAATGAATGTCCTTTTACTTTAACCTTCCCCAAAGACGTAACATGATTTATAACAAAAAGCAATGTCATTACAGCTTTGAAATGGGCTTCTGAAGAACAGCTTTAAAGTAGCAACTAGTGTTCAGTGTTTTGCTAGTGGATGTAATAGTATAGTAACATTGTTTTTTTCCGCCAATCACACTGAGAATGTCCCATCATTAAAAGCTTCATCTGTCATCTACCACAAAGTCGTCGCCTGGCTGAGCCTGTACCCCTGCTCTTGTAATCCTTTGGGATCCTGTTGCAAGGTTGGCTAATCAAACAGGAGGTTTCAGACTGATGTATTATTGACCAGGTCCTGATGGGCAAAAGTAGTCATCAAAGAGCGTCACGCTGATTTGCTCCACAGCCTTTGCTGCGCCTTTAAATGCATTCCTTTTAAGTGCATTGGCTACTCTTCCGAGGCAGTGATGATAACCTTCACACCCTTCACTTTTGTGAAAAACATTTGATTCTAGCCTGGAAGAGGTGCTTTTAACTACCACCTTTTTAACTCCTGAATATGTAGGATTGAGTCAGGGGAAATGCTGATCTGGTTAACTCCCTCTCCTATCAAACCCAGAGAAGTTCAGGATAGTAAAGACACTTCTGGGGCTTAGCACTAACCCTCTTCACTTCCCCGCTGCAGACGCAAATACTCCGCTGTCTCCCCAGTTAGCAGTCACTTTGCTTTTGTTGTGACAAGCACGGATCGGGTTTGGACAGGACTGTCTCTCCACAGTTCAGAGCAGAGGAGCTGGAGTGATGAGTTAAAGGACGGATTTGAGATTGGTGCATTAGCTGGCTCCTGAAGACTATATCAACACACACTCTCTCTCCTCTCTCTCAGGATTGTTCAGTCCCATCCACCATGAAATGAACAATTCCAGCTGAGCCCACTGGCAGGGCTCTGGGGGAAACTCAAGCCTGAGATTGGGCTTAGGGATGTAAGCATGAAGCAGACTGGGAGCCGTCAGACGTCGGCACAGGGCCTCTTGTCTCCTTGGCATAAGGCTGTCCACCCAAACACTTATCCTGGGGTTTTGTTTTTAAAATACTTCCAGACTTGTTTTGGAGGAGCAGAGAAATGCCATTTAGCATGATCTTAGCTCATAGTTTTTCATTTAAGAAAGAGCACAGTGAGAGACTGGACGTGGAATCTTAGTCTGTGCTTATTTACCAAAAGCGTTTCCTGGGAGACGGGCTCAAATTCGAACAAGTCTGAGTTCAATCAAAGCTGTATTAGTTTTGTTTATGTAATAGCATAAAAATCAACCCTCACTGCTGATTTCAGAATGAAACCCTACAATAAACAGAGATTTTATTCATGCTTGCTTAGCAGATGTGAATTAGATAGCTGCATTAGATTCAATGGGTCAGGCAGACAAGAAGTGCTGGAACTAATTAATTGTTCAAAGCTAAATACTTTAAGTGTACTTCAAGTTTTCAATAGTCACCCACACTTGTAAGATTTAAGAGAGTGTGTGTTCCGCAGATGAAAGATCTTTCTGCAACATATCAATTTATACATCTCTGGGTGTCAGACTGAGGCCGAATGTTTGTTAACACAAAGCCAGTTTTAGCATCTTTGCACTCAGTTGTCTTCTCAGGCCGGGTTCAAACCTGGTGCCTTCGTCGCTGTTCATTCAAGTGGGTGAAGAAATGCACTGTATCCCTGAACTCCAGAAGCAATGGTGAAAAAGGGGAAATCCTGTAATCCTGTTTAAAATAAGAAAGGATCTTGTTTTAATTGGAGCTGGCTGTGTATGTGCCACTCCTTCCTCACTGGTGCCTGTTCATCTACCAGAGCAGCGCGGTCGGGCCCCTGCAGTCCACCAGCTGTTTTGCAGCCTGTCGCTGCACATGGCTCCGATTTGCTGCCTTATTAAAGAGTGTGTGCCTATTCAACTCCTGTAAACGAGATGCCCAAAGAGGCCAGTGTCTGTCCACTCACCTCCTTGTCGCTGGTCTGTCTAGACCACAGAGACCGTTCTGTCTTATCCCGACAGAAGCCAAGCAGTGGGATGAACGGCTTTGATGACAAACAGCAGTAGTTTTTCACTCCCCCCCCCCCCCTTTGGGTCAGTAATAAATGCCCCCAAAGTTGCTGAACCTTTAAGAGGAGAGCAAAACAGTTGAGATTTTCTCCAAAATAACAGTTCAGGAGTTGCTGTAAGGCAACCACGATGTTTACATGGCTCTAAAGCTCTGCGCAAGGCCAAATGTTATATATACAGTCAAGGCTATCTGAGAAACCAGCGGACATGGCCTCTGCAAACACAACCAATCTCTTAATCTCGCTCCGTTTGAACCTTACTTTTCCCTTCGTCTCCCCGAGTGAAGCAGAGATAGAGCAAAGACGTGTCTCATTTTTCAGAAGTGAGGCAGCCCTTTTAACTTGATTAAGACGTGTGGGTTTTTTTCCCCCAACCTCTCAAGAGAATTTTTAAAATATGTTTTAAGTCCAAATAACATGAGCACTTTTCCTGGCCGTGCCAGAACCCCTTTCCGCTTGGAATTATTTGCTTTGGACGCCAGCCTTGCCCAGCACACAACACAGGCAATTATGGGAGCTATTTAAACAGGAGAGATCTACTGACAGGCGATGCCTCATTTGGAGGGATGAAGGAATCAGGAAATGAAACCTTCATTGATGCACTGAGGCTATGGAAAGAGAATTCCCTCAGGCCCTCTGAGGCTGGTTGCATTTCTCATGGGCATTTTGTGCATGCGTTGTGGACTGTTGTATTTGTGTAGCCTTTACATGTTTGAATTTTTGAGGTTTGTGTGAAAGAAAGCAAGAGAGAAGAAGAGAGAAACAGAGAGACTTTGTGTTAGGATGGTTTCTCATATGAGTTGTGAAGTTCGGCTTTTTGGTGCCTGCTAACAGTTTATCTGCAAAGGTGCAGCTGTAGGTTGTTGGCAGCTTCCGTTCGCTCAAAGGTCGCTGCCACTTTTATGATGGCGAGATGAGACCATGAGGTCAAAACAGTTGAATGAAAGGCTGCCCAACAATTTTTTTCTAAACGGTCCTCCCTTTACTCTGACTTCGAGTCTAAATGTTAACTTTACTGAGCAGTTTTTTTCCTATGAGTGCACTGCTTCACCTGGCTGCAGAGTGATGCTTTTTCCCAACGACCTCAATTGACACGATGCATTGTTTTTAGAGGAACGAGACAGTTTTGGTGATGGAATGTGAGAACAGGACAGCGGACTTGGCAAGCTGAACAGGGTCATGAGTGCTGCCTGCCACTGACCTACTTATCAACCCCAGAGGTTTATGTCTTGCCAGGTGCCACTTTGCATGCGTAGTATGGGTGTGTTTGTGCATTTGGTGAATTCACATGTCTGTGTGGAAATAGAAGAAAGAAGAGGACAGAGTGAAGTTTAATTTCTAACTCTGCTGGGCTGAGAATTCCCCAGAAAGGAAACTTAATCTAGAGGCCTTCTCAGACTGGACAAATAGACAGTAAATTAGTTTCGCATGACGGTTTATTAAAAAAAAGCCTTGTGTATACAGCAGATTATTGATGCATTGAGCAGAGGGATGGATAAGGTTCCAGTGTGGTCGGTATTGAGGGACGGAGCCCAGGTCTCCGGGGGAAGACGGAATATGGAGCGTCACCTCTAGAGCCACAGTGCAGTCACGCACAGGGGCGGCCGGGACCGCTAAGCTCTGCAGCACGCAAGACCAATAAAAGCAGTAAAAAAAAATGGCATTGTGCAAGATCTTTCATTTTTAAAATAAACAAATATATCAAAAGATTTATAGATGTTCCACCACCGTTCATGCGTTTCTTTTGTCAAGTCACACAATGAGATTTGGGGAGAAAAAAACTAAAGTTTTGTTCTTTCAGGAGAAAACAGCTGGAAGTGCACATTCATTATTGGCAGTAATGAAGTCAGCAACTCTGGTTCATGGTCAGTTTCCCTTTCCCACCCCGTGGCAGGACGAGGCCTCAGGCGACACCTTTGTCAATGGACTGCCTTTGTATGCACTTGAGGTGGATTCACATGGTTGCTTGTTTCCCCACCACCCCCTCGTACTCTCTCCTCTTTCCATCTCTACTCTCCCCCCCCCGCCTCCTTCTTCCCTCTCCCCGCATTCCTCCCGTCATGGGGCTGACAGACACTCGTCATCAGCAGGTACTCTGGCCCAGGTGGATCAGGTTTCCCACTTGCCTGGAGATTGTGCTGCATGTGCATTTTTATGGCTTTGTGCTGCACAGTTGGGGGTTTTCAGTGCAGCTCTGGTGTGCTGCCATGTCAGATAACCATTAAGACAGACAACGCCTCCTCAGACAGCTTAAGACAAACTCTGGCTTTTCATAATATTTAAATACTTTTTTTGTGCCTCGTATTTTCATTTTGTGTGACAACCTCTGTGGTTGTACTTGATGATGGAAGTGAGTAGTTTTCTAAACCATTTAAACAAGTAAAACATTGTTTTTATATATATATATATATACGTGTGTGTGTGTGTGTGTGTGTGTGTGTGTGTGTGTGTGTCTGATAGTCAGAAAAAATAGAATCAGGAGTTTATAAATTATGTTCTCATATCCAGTGGTGGAAATTAAGTATATTTACTCAAGTACTGTACTTAAGTACAAATAGAAGGTACTTGAGTATTTCCGTTCCACAAAAATCTTAGTTTTTACTTCACTACATTTAATTGACAGTTTAAGTTACTAATAACACTACAGATTCAAATTTTACATACAAAACATATAATAAACTTAACTAATAGATTAAACTACACAACATGACATAAAGTAGTTAAAACTTGCTCCACCTCAAATAACTACAACAACAAAATGCTGCTGGAATAATGTCAGTTGTAATAATTCAATAATAAAAGGTATAATAATATAATATTCACTCAAGGGACATTTTTCTGAATTATGAGTACTTTTACTTGATACTTTAAACGCATTTTTGGTAATAATACATATGTTCTTGAGTATTTTTTATTGCTGCTTTTACTTCAGTAAAACACATAACAAATACTGCATCCATAACATTTAAGCTCTTTCAGAAGTACTGTTAGTTTAGAATCTCTTTTACTTACATTTTGTTCACAGAAACAATGTATTTTACTCTACTTGCTAAGTAATTATACTTCTAAATGGATGCAATACCTGTATGTGTGTGTTCCTACCATTTCTGATCTGTGATTTATAGCTGCTTGTCTGTTAAATGGGTCGTGATTTGATTCCAGACAACCATCAGACAAACTGTAATCTATCTAGTATTTGTTCTGTCTCAGAGTGATCTTATTAATTTTGTTTTGTGCGTGCGTGTGTCTCCCTGCAGATGTGGATGAGTGCTCAGAAGGCAATGGAGGATGCCAACAGATTTGTGTCAACATGATGGGCAGCTACGAGTGCCGCTGTAGAGAAGGATTCCTCCTGAGTGACAACCAGCATACCTGTATCCAAAGGCCTAAAGGTTAATCATGCGCGCACACACACACACACACACGCAATAACAGGATGCATGTTGTTCAGCTGTGATGCATTTGAATTTAGGTTGGCTATTACTGTATGTGTTGAAAACTAATTGTTTTTAAGTAACATTTCAATAATGATGAATCTTTATGTAACATGCAAATGTTCAGGTCCAGGCATTTTTGAATAATATGATGAGCTGTGCTGAGATCGGCCCTAACAGGCCTAAATGAAAGCTAAGTGAAGGTAAGTTGGAAAAAATAAGACGACTGGGGATAAATCTCTTTTGGTTTTCTTCCCACCCTTTCAAATTGAACCAATCTAGTGCTTGGCAACATTTTAAGGTATCGGTGGTTTAACAGTGGCCTGTGGCAGACTGTGAGCAGAGAAAACAATTAAAGGTGTAGCCTGGGGCAGACACACCTCTTGTTTATAAAGCATTCCTGTGGGATGGAGAGGTGACAGGAGAAGGTACAGAGCCAACATGCTCTGAGGCTTACTCATCAGACACAGGAGCATTGAGGGCATATGTACATTTATAACGTCACAGCTGTGTTTAAAGCAAAGTAAGCTGTAAGGAAAGCTCTGATATGCATATTGTATTGGAGCAGTTTTCTTAGCCTTAGTCCTTCCTTAGTAGCTGAATTTTACAAGCCTATTAAACAACAGCACAGCACTTGTAGTTTGTAACACAGCCACTGTAGTTTGTTTAAATCGCACAAAACTGCATATTTTATGTTATAAAAAGATCACTTCCTCATCTTTTTTGCTGAAAGTTTTTAAATGAAGAACTATACAACAGCTGTTCTATGTTGCTAAACTGTGGTTAAGATTGTTGAATTACAGAGTGTGCTGGTTTTTGTCTTTTTTTAAATTTTATTTAGATAGCCTTTCCATTCCTCTTGCCAAAGAGGAATTATTTTCCTAATGAATATCATCATGTACACACCGAAGGCCAACATATAATACTGAAATTTGAATTATTTTAAACAAATGATACTACAGCATACATTTTCATTTTTCAAAGGAGGATTAAAGTGTTTCATATTTGTGGAAACTGTAAGAATCTGGGGGGGACGGGACGTTTCCTATGGTAACAGTTGACTGACAGCTGAGAGCTGTTGTTGCTAGGAGACAGACTGTCAATTTTAATGGTGAGCTGCTAACTGGAGCATGTCAAAATCGTACAAATTATGATACAAGACATTATTTCCCCTTCATCAAGCCCACATATCTGTTAGCTAACTGCTGTCTGTTCCTTTTCTATAACATTAAACAGGCAAACTAGGCTAACTAGCTGCCACTTGAAAAGTACAAGCCTACCTTGCTAACGTTAGCATTGCAGCCCACTAGACTTTCCTTTTCATCTATAATAATATCATTAATAATAATATTAATAATAATAATAATAATAATAATAATAATAATAATAATAACAATAATAATAATAATTAAAAAAACAAGTTCCCGACTGGGAAAATTCACATGAACGCCCCCTCACGACGGAACAACAACTCGGAAAGTTGGCAAAAATGTTCATGACTTGTCCCACTTAAAAAAAAAGTGGATGATCACTCAGAAATTGCTGTGTTGTTTAAACGCTCTGAGCAGTAAAATACTACACATTTTCTTTGTAACGTCCATGTTGTTTCCTCATTGCGACTTAAAAGCCCATGAACACACCAAAGTCAGAAGAATGACTTCCCATCTCAGGAAATGGGACCATTGGAGGAGCAAGTGAATGCAGCATTATTTCACTGTGCACACTCAGTTTGTCACACATTAAAGGAGGTGGGACTAGCTAGCATTAGCTGTCTCTATTTGTGGTTATAGCAAATTATCAGACATGTCCAAACTCACAGCAACATGTCTTTCTTTCACCTCCATATGTTACTCTGTAGTTAGAATTCCAACAAGTTCATTTTATTTATGCAGACCAATATCCCACATTTACCTCAAAGTGCTTTACAACCTGTACAGCATATAACACCCTGTATCCTTAGACTCTTGATTACAGTAATTTACAGAGTCTCGGTCTATTATTATTATTATAATTTTTTATATATATATATATATATATATATATAAGAAATATAAATACAATTTTGACCAAAAAGGTAACGAGTTAAAACAAACATCTCTGATTTCTTAAAATCTGACTTTTAATTTGAGTTCCAACACATTCTGCTGCTGGAGATTTAGGTCATTGGATTTTTACTCCAAAATAGAAATATCCTTGATTTTGTTACCTGTTCTGTTCTGTGTGGTGATGCTGCTCTGTTGTTTGCCACCATGTACAATGCCTCAGTTCTTTTTTGGGGTAGATTTCTCAGAAAAGCAACATTAGAGAAAATGAACAGCTGCTATTGCTGTTACAAAACACATTTATTCAAGGGGTAATTATCCAGCTGTCTGCAGATTTCTCAGCTTTGCCACTTTGTCAGGGACTGTGTTAGAGATTTTTTTCTTCCCGGGTCTGCAGCACTACTCGTTTGCAGCACTACTCATTCAGAAAGCCCTGACAGCATGTACAGCAGGATCTGAGTATCTCTGCTCGTCTCTCCTCTGTCTTTTGTAAGATAACTGCTTGTGCTGGGAGTCATTAGACTGTGATGTTCCGAAGTCCCCAGGATGGTGAACCGAGGATCTTCGAAGTCTGGTTTATAAGATCAGTTTGGCCTAGTGAACTGTCAATGTTTGCATTTCATAAACGCAGTGTTATTTGAGTGGAGTGAAAAGCTGGATCATGTGTTTCAAAGGGCTACTACTATATCAGTGAGACCATGAGTACCAATCTGGTCCTCCTGTCTCTCTTTCACTTCCTCTCTCTTCTTTCTTTCCTGATAAAATGCCATCATTTCCTCTCGTTCTTCCATTTTCCTATTCATATTCACTTTATTGGTTCAAGATGAGACCCATTTGGATCAAGAGATTAAAGCTGCCATAAATCTACAAACTTCCTTCACTCATCAGATATCCGCCCCGTCATTGTTTCATTATTTTTGAAAGACTAACAGACAGAACAACTGCTCATCTGCTTATTATTACTGCTCTTATTACAGCAGTGTGTGTCTGAAGGAAAATGGAAGTAGTGAGGAAGTGGCTCATCGAGTTATTGGACAACAATCCTGCAGAATTGTTGCAAATATAACTGAAAAAGTATGCTAAGTGGTTTAGGGGAGAAAAACTGATCTAATCTCCCTGACGAGTCTGTTTAAATGCAACCCTCCATCCATTCTGCCAAGGCTCCTCCTAAAGAGCAAAGCCTGGGGTGCAGTTTGCTCATGAGCTTTATTGTTCTCATTAAAAAGACATCAGTCTTCCATTTCTTTCATTAATGGGTCAGGTGTTCCCTGGGCAACTTCTGCAAGTCTTTCTGGGGGGACAGTGGAGAGCTGGTCACTGCAGTGTATGGCGCTAACAGACTGTTTCCCCTGCTGGTAGGAAGCCCTTGTTAGCAGTGAGCCTGTGCCAATTATGCAGCAGGGGTCTGCCAGCCTCTCCGCTAATGACAAGGCTGCTGCTGGCTCGTCTCTTATTAGACCTGCCCCTGCCCCCCTGAACAGGCATAACTCCGGCCAACCGAATGCTCCATCGTCTAGCTAGACAAAATGTAACAGTTCATTTATTCTCCCCAAACATTTCTCCCAGTCAAGAAATGAAGCCTTTGAAAGGCCAGCCAAGGTGCTCAGCGGTTGATAGGAATGCCATTTAGGTCAAGAAGGGTTCCACTGCTTTGCGTTTGATTTATTGTCTCTTTTATATAGTAGGATAACAGGCACATACTATACGTGCGTGAGACGGGATCCAGCCCATTGCAATTCTGGAATTTCTGAGTCTGTCAACTCACACATCCATAATTTTAGTCCTGTACAATTTCTGAATAACCGGTAAGGCAATTACCAAAAGTGTGCACTGATGGCCTGTTATGCAAGTCACATGTAGTAACGTTTGCATTCAGTTCTATTGTCTTCAGGTGAAGATACACAAAATATGATTATATGATTTGTCGGCTGACTATCGGCTCTCCAGAATTTATTGCTAAGAAAGTATAGCTGAACAAGCGAGATGTAGAGAGATGTAACTTTTAACAAGAAGTCGAGTCCTCTGCATCAAACTTCCTGTCACTCTGCCAATCAATATGGTATAAGTGTGACTGGCATTGAGTGGAAAGCTGCAGGATAGCAGCAAGGAGTCTGAAAGCTCACACCAGCCGGATGATTACATTACAGTGTCTGAAGCTCGTTGCAGAGAGAGAGGTTCGATTACTTACTTAAGTCCCGAGGCTTTACAGTCTCCTTTCACTGCTGGAGGAAATCTGTTAGTAGGTCACACCACACTCAAGTCTGTAAAGTGCACAAACACAAACAGATGTTTGCAACAAGGTTTGCAGTCTATCAAAGTGCAATATATTTCCATGTATCATTTTATTGGAAATTTGTAAACAGAAAAGCGACATACATATGAAAAAAAATCATAGTTGCCAAAGCAGCATTTACTTTTTTTATTTATTTATTTTTCCAGATTAGAAAAAATAATGTCTCCAAAAAATAGTCTGACTGAAAAACTCACAGTTCTCTACAGTAGGCCTTGTCTTTCCAGGAAATGTTTACTCTATCAGGGAGAACCTCTTCCAACTTTCAGCTTCCCAAAGGGAATGTTACCCTGTGCAGGCAATAATCATACACACACACACACAAGCACACAACTCAGTCATTTTCAATTTAATCCTGCTGCAGGCATGTTCAGACATGTTCTATTATGACTTTTACATGCAGACCATGGCATGTTGACTTCAGGATCTATGTTTTCTTTGCTGGCCTGAGCTGCAGCAGAGCAAGGAATTTTGCCAATAAATGTGATCAAATAAATTGTCGCATCATTTTCTCGGGTAGTTATGCTCTCCAGCCATGACATTCCTTCTGTATTAAATCTGACAAAAGTTTGTTGAACCCGTTTTTATTGATGTTCTTCTTATCGTAAATGGATAAAATAACCTTCTTTCGTTGCAATACTATAATATCCATTTAGCATAAAGTAATGTGCTGCCAAAGAGCTGGTTTCCATCATTCCAATAATGTAATGTTTGAAATCAGAAAGTCAAATATATGACTATTTGTATTCATGAAAGTAAATTCTATGGGTTTTTATGTGTGCTTATGTCTTGTGCTGTGTGGTTGTCCTACTGTGCAGGGCCCGACATGGTTCTTACACGTTCCCCCTGTTGGTTCTCAGCAGGCCTGCCTGCCTGTCTGTGCATTGGCCACATAACTGTTTTTACAAGTGCAGAAGTCGCTGCTCCATTGCTCTGCAGCCCAACCGTATAACCAGGCTCTTTTCCTATTCTAGGGAATTGGAGGGAAGGGAACGCCTCGTGCTCCCATTGCTACCCATTAAGTCTCTACCGTTAGTACAGCAGCAGAGACGAAGACATGAGGGACACTTTCCTGTCCCTCTCGTCTTTCTCCTTCCACCCTTCGTCTGTTCTCTTCTTTCTCTCCCTCGGTCTCTTTCCAAATTATCTTCACACCGATTCTCTCTTTGTCCAGACTTTACCAAGATCAACCCCCTTTCACCCCCACCCTTAAACAAATATACATCAGTGGCTTGGGCTTTAGCAAATGCTGGCTGCCTTGCCACTGAATTCTCCATACCTCATTTGAGATGGGCATCCCTTTTGCTCGTGGGTTTCTTGAAGGCCATCTTTAAGCTGGCCAGCCCAGCGTGCTGCTGCGGACTGCCCAAGTGCCAGTAGGGTTTTTCCACTAACACTTGGCTGTCACGGCTTTAACCAGCAGGCCAGACTGAGCTGTGCAGACACAGATGCCTTCATCAGCTGCCTCTCCCTTTTGATTTTGGAAAGAATTCAGCTCTGTAATAACACACTGCATCTCATATCATTTGTATCTCTTTATTAAAAAAAAAGCTCTGCTGTAATAAATGCTGCTGTGTTGTCTGCTCTGTTGGGAGGATGCCTGGCTCCTTTGGGACTGCACAGTGAGGTGACCTTGATCAAATGAGCGAAGGAGTGAAGGGGAGAGTGGCACGTCCCCAGCAGGTGCACAACTGTCTGTGACACAGATGGGCAGACGCAACATGCATACATTATGCAAATACACCTGTGTGTCAATGCATACACATACATTAATGCATGCATATCTGCACACATACACACACACACACACACACACACACACAGTTTCCACAATACACAAATATGTATCTGTTACATCCTGTACAGTACAGATTCTCAAGAGTCTCATAAGCATATCTACTCTATTCTTGTCTATTTTACCAGAAGTACTCTCTTAAAGTGTTTTGTGTTTCTTCTCGAGAATATAGTAACTATCTGTGTTTTGTTTCAAGCTCAGGATCACAATATACTAAAACAAGTTGTACATTAACTATCCAACCTGCTGCCTTTTCCATTCTCTGGTTGTGGCTCCTCTCTGAGAAAAGGGAGTGAAATGAGCAGCCTCAACAAGGCCTTGGGGAGCTGGAGAAAATCAGCGCTCGCATAACAGACCAAACAGTAGCACTTGGATGGATTCTCTATGCTCTTTATGAACGGAGTCAACGGGGAAGAGTTACTTCCTTAACCCGGCTGGCTGCCCCATTGCTCTGTCTGACCATCTGCGTCGCCGCTCAGCCCAACCCAGTCCGGTTCAGTTTCTTTCCCATTCTCCTTTTCATGCGCTGACATTTTTATCCTCCTATTAAAACTTTTAAGGGCCCATTATCTAAGAGGAAGGAATGTTGCTTTAATAGTGTGGTGGCTCCATGCTTAGGCCCCTTCTTTTCAGTTTGTAACCAACCAACACTAGCTAGCTGCTTAATGTTCTCCAGCCAGCGTTGAGCAAAGAGGGCACCGTCTCCCCTCTGAGACGTATGACAGCAGCTCAGCATGGACCATGAGCCCTCTTTTTACTGCCCCCAGCACTCAGAGCAGACTATAAACCCTTGGCATGCCTTCCACTACTTCAGCCCCATTGTTCCAGTCTCTCCACTACATGGTCCTCTGGGTTTAAGAGAGCTCGCAGCACTGTTGTGAAGAACTTGTGGCCTCCTTGGATCTTTTGTTCAAGGATCACAGGAGTCGGCATCTTAGCTGGAGCACCCATGTTAACTTTTCTTGTTTTGCACAGTTCTTCATGTCATGTTAAAACTCGTGCCCTGCTGTTGAAAGTTTACTGTTTACTTAGGTAGGTGTTTTCAGTAGGCGGGGACAGTCATACAGAACCTGAAGCTCCTGTCCATCATGCGTGGTCCAACAGAAGATGATGGTATAGAGATGTTTTACTGTGTTGGGAGATATATTTTCAGGAAATTTGTTGCAGTGTACTAAGAGCTGGTCTGGTTCTGAGAGACAAAAGCATGTTCATCCGTTGCTCAGAAGCTATTGAGTTTAAATTGCCAGCCACTGGGTTAGATTGTGATTTGAGCTCCAATCTGTCTCCCCACACAGCTATCCATTTAGACTTACTTGTCCACAGGAGTTGCAATCATCCTTAAATCTTTATGTACCTTTTTCTTTTTCTTTCTCTTTTTTTCTGTTGTTCTACCCTGCTGGTTTTCAGAAAGGCAGCTGTGTGATGACCTGCACTTAATGCCGTGTCCTGCAGGCGCTGGAGCTGATCTCACATATTAAGTTGAAAGTCCACTGACTCAATGACAAATTGATTCTGCTTCGAGAGACCAAAAAAAGTAATTTACTGTGATCACTTTATCCCCAAGGACCCTGCTGCTGTTTCTTTAGGTAAGAATAGAAACGATAAGCATTGGAGATTTAGCATGCTCAACAAGATCCTAGTGGATCACCAGCATATTGAGTGCTACTAAAATAAGTCTTGTGTAAGTTTATCTGCCCTCAGTTTATGTTCTTAAAGGCCCAGATTCTTAATCAACTTCTTGATTGAGAAAATAAATTTTCTGCCAAAGTAAGATCAGTTTTAGTTATTTCATGTCTCAGTTTTTCTTTTTACCACTACGCTCCGCTCACTGACTTGAAGCAGATTAGCTGAGTTTTTAATTGTTAAACTCTTACCAAACTATTTAACTTTGATTGCTGCTTATTTAGTCAGGGATATTTAATGTCACAGAGAAAATCTTTAAGGGTTTAATGTTTAAGATTTGATGGCATATTTTCAGACTTTAATGATTATTTTGATTCTAAAAACAAATTGATATCTGACTACACATGCATCACGTCACTCTTGGCAAGCAATTAAATTCTCTAGAAAGGCAATAACTGTTCATACAATCGTATGATATTTGATCTATAAAAGAAGTAGTTTGATATTTGGGGAAATATGCTTATTCTCTTTCTGTACAGTAGATATGAAGCTACAGCCAGGACCTGTTAGTTTAGAGCTTAGCTTAGCATGAGGATTGGACATGGGGGGGGGAATGGCTGGCATGGCTGTGTTCAAAGGTAATAAAATTCACCTACCAGCACTTCACAAACATTACATCATTTTTTTTCTTTGCATGGATGTTATGCTAAGCTAAGTTAGCCGGCTGCTGGCTGTAGCTTCATATTTAGCGTACAGACATGAGTGGTATCAATTTTTCATCTAACTTTCAGCAAGAAAGCAATTAAGCATATTTCCTACTATTCTTTTAACGCAGATACTATTACCTTGGACAAAAGGACTAAAAGGGGATTTATCAGCTTCTGGCAACAACATCACCTTTTAGTGTTGAGTACAGGGGTCATGGCCTGTCCTGGGACAATAAAGCTGTGGCTCCTTTTACAGAGGGAACACTCCCACTTGTTTTCTTGGTTAATTGCAGTGTTCCCTTTTTACCACAAGTGCAGTAGTTTTGATGACGCCTGTCCGTGTTGAGCTGTGTGAAAACCCATATCCACTCTGGTCAGTCCCTCGGTAGCTATTTGACTCCTTCTCAATTCCAAGACTTTGGACTCCAGTTCTCTGCCTATAAAGGGGTTTGTGATTTATTAGTTTCTTAATGTACATTATAGAGGCACATATGATTTAGCGTTTTTTTCTTTATTTATTTCCTTCACTTTCCCATCCACCTCCTAATGAAAAGATGTTTTTCTTTCTGCTTCCAATCATTTAGTAATGATAAAAACTGGAGGCCTTTGGCAGTCAGTTAGAAGGAGCTGCACACGTTGGATGATAGCTGGGCCTGGCCTGGAGAAAAGGGCCATTGTGTCAACACTGTGGTTTTTATTGGTCCTCAGAGAGATGAAGGCCTGGGTTCTGGCCCCAGCCTGACATGTTATTGATGGATTGGTCTGTAGCATTTGAGTAAAGGGGCTGCATAAAAATAAAGGGGGAGTGAAGTGAGTTTTGGGATGCATAATACAACCTTAGTAAGTAATCTTTAGTCCTTTGAGGTTACTTAGTTGGAAATGCAATCCTCTGTTAAGTTCATAGATGTCTGTTTCTTGCTCGGGCCTCAGGTGGACACAAAGCCAAGGAAAAGGACCACTGAATTCCACATCCCACTTAAATGTCCACATGACTCACTGTGAAATTTGCAGCACTTTAAAGCAGCTGCTCTGTTGATGCTCATTCATGGTCACTTCACACAGTCCTGCCGTGCCCTTTTCTTTTTGCCTTTGGAGCTGAAGCGCTGGCCCAGTGTTTGTTCAGGGCTGAGTCTTTGTGTATAGCAGGGAGGGCTGTTGCTGCAGTTCGCATCTGATGGCATCTGATCTGCGAGAACGATGAGAACTCAGGCAGGAAAGTCTGAGAGGATTGTATGACCTTGTGACACTTGCTGACATACTTAAAGTGATGGAAAGTATTTAACCAGGAAGTCAGAATTGTCTGTCACACTCACATTGTCAGCTCCTTGAAGTAAAGAAAGCCTCAAAATAGAATTCAGCCACAAGTGGAAATACATAAATGAGCAAGTTGAGTTCTTGGCAAAACATGTGGAAAACAAGAGGGCATAGTTAAAGGAGGTTATGGTGGCAGGAGTTAAAGTGCATGAATAAGTAATTAAGGATAGAATTATGTGAAAACCCATTTCTGTCAAGCTGGGATTGTTTTCTCTGCGTCGCCCTCGGACATACACGGCTGTCAAGACTGACACACTACTTTTGGACTTTAGAGGAAGAGTGCACAAGGTTATATGAGCTTTACTAGGTGTTGACACTTCCACACGCATATGCAAATGCTTACATTTATAGCAAAGAAGTTGGCTAATTAAGAAAGTTACACCTCCAAACACCCTTCCGTGCCACGACAGATTTAATGAGACATTAATGGAGATGTCTTCTTGCTCACTGCCTCCCTGTTCGCAGAAGAGAAGGAAAAGGAGAGAGATCTGTTTGGTTTTTAATGAGCCAGAGAGCTGGGGTTTGTTACTGCATCTGTAGAGGGGCTCTTGTCATGGAAAAGCATGCTTGGTGTCTGCTGTACCTCTTTATCAAGCATTTATACATTACACAAAAATGATTCGTATGTTATGTTTAGCAAAGCTTTGAACTGCGAAATCCTTTTTTTCTTTCCACTAATATCTTCATTTTGTGTTTCTAGAGGTTTGTCATATTTTTACTTACTCATCGAAATGTCCCTTTTGATCTTTGAGTGTCTGCAGTGAGAATTTAAACAAGGAGTTCATTTTTTTTTCCTGCGCGTTCCTCCTTTTTTTTCTTTATGGGGGATTACCTCAATTAAAATTACAGGTCTACGGGATCAGCTCCTGCTGGGAGTTTTATCCTTTCTGTTGGCAGCCTCCTTTTTATAGCCTAAGCAGAGTGAACATGTTCCAACAAGTGCTTGAATCTTTGTGAAGGGGTACTGGGCATGTCAGTCACCAGCAGTAGGCATATATGTGACTTAGGGTCAGAATGCGTGACAGACATTTTTACTCCTCTTACAAGCTGTGTGATATCTAACTTAACACCAAACCCTTTGTGTGCTGAATGTTCTTTGGGATTTAAAAAAACCCTATGTGGCAGTTAAAAGAGAAACTCTCTCTCCTGATCTCGCTGTTTCTTCACAGTGCAACCGGACGGCACAAAGGAGGGACCCACCTGCATGGACAAGAATCACGGCTGCGCACACATCTGTAGGGAAACGCAGAAGGGTGGCATCGCCTGTGAGTGCCGACCTGGATTCCAGCTCACACGTAACATGAAGGACTGCAAATGTAAGTCATGTCAACCTCAAGCACAGTCCCCCTCTGTGAAAGATACACACACACACACACACACACACAGAGAGAGACAGGGAAACACACTAGGAGGAGGATTTATAGGCGCCTCATGAAAAGGTGATCACAGTTGGAAACCTGCCAGTGATGGATAATTGCACCCATTCCACAAATGCCTTCCAGCTAATTTAAAGTAGGCTACTGACATTTACGTTGCATTTCCAAGCCGTGACTAATCTTCCAAATAGCCCTCATAAAGAAAAACATGTTTATCAAATAAAGAGCGATCATTTACACAACCAGGGCAAGTGTGGAGGTTACTTGAAGGGGACTGCTCTGATGGACAGCGCACACTTCCTGTTGCTGTGCAACGGAGATCATCCTGTCAAAGCTGGGGCCAGGGCTGATGGGGGATTTGTCTGTGTTTGGATAAGGATTGGAGAAGTGTTATTCTATAGTTTTTCTGTGACAGCCCAGGAAAAGGGCAAAAGGCGCTGGGATGGTAGGGTGCAGACAGGATGGCGGTGGAAGACTCGGCTCACTCGTGTTCTTTATCACTCGTCGTCACAGGTGTGTTAAAAGTGCCAAGGTTAATGCTCCCTTCGCCCGCCAGCACATACATATATTTTCAAAGACACATATGAACATACCTATAACTAGAAATCTTACTCTTCCCATAATATATGTGTAACTGACATGAGTCTTGTACTGTGAATGTAAGAAGTGTGAAGTGTATTCATTTAAAGGTGTTTGCCCATTTTGCAGAATTAATTAAATGCATTAAAGTGAAGACTGTCTTTGTAGCTTGTAGGCTGACGCTCTTATTCAGAGTGTTTTAATAATGAGTGAGTACGTTCAGCCTCTTGCTCAAGGCCACCTCATCGGCTCTTGGGAGAATTAAAAAATGTGACCTCTCAGTTCCTCAGCCGCTCCAGTGTTATTCCCTTAGTTGTAATTCCCACATTATGTCTGGCGAGTAATGAATGAATAAAGCCATGATAGTGATAAATGTAATTGAGGATTCACCAGTGCAAGTCCACAATATTTATGTAATGGAGCATATGGCCCAGAGAAGGAGTGTGGGGTCCCCTGAGCGGGGGACCTTTTGTTACATCTCATACCCCTCTCTGTACCCTCATTTCTTGTCACCTCTCTACTGTCAACATTTAAATAAAAAGCATAAAATGCCCCAAAGAATACTTTAGAAGACAATGTCTATTATCCTGGAGGTACAGGTTATGTTAACTATGTGCTCTTTGATAGTGACGTGTAACTACGGTAATGGGGGTTGCCAGCACATCTGCGAGGAGACCGACCACGGCCCCAAGTGTTCCTGCCACATGAAGTTCGTCCTGCACACCGATGGAAAGACTTGTGTAGGTGAGTCATCTCACCCCGATACAACTACCGAAGGCAAGAAATAATGGCTTTGGAGTGAGAAAAAAAAAAGCAAGCAATTACCTCGGCATCCAATTTATTTCAAATTAACGTTTTAAATTAGGTTTATAGTGATAAAATGCAAGATGAAATACAGGCCATGTTACAGTAGCTGAGCCTTTTTGCTTGATCTGTGACATACAAGGACAAAAGGCTACCACCCACTGTGCTTTCCCTCCTCCTTCTGCTGCTGCTCCAGTAACCTCTCAGCTTTCGGCTTTGGCTTCTCTTTCTCCTCATCCTCCTCCTCTTCTTCACTGGACACTGTGAAACAGCTCTCCCTGTTCCTCTCTTGTCTCTGAGCCACGCGTTCAGACGCACACCTTCTATTAGCCCTTGGGTCAATTCCTCCATTGCTTCCCGTTGGGGATTAACTCGCACACCTGACCTAACCTTCTACTGGCATTTATCAGTGTTCGCCTCAGTTGACTTAAGTTGAGTATAAATCATTCAGCTGCTCAAGCATATTGAACCGTTCTGAAGGGCAGTTTCCATCAGATGGGACCTGCAGGTGCAGTAGAGTCAAAGCACCAGTTGTGATGAGCGTGATTTTAGTCATGCAGAATTGAACAGATCTTTCATTGACAACCATGGAACATTAACAATAAAGTTGATCAGATATAAATTTGAGGCTGACCATTACAGCAGACAGGCCTTTTATTTTATCCACCTACTTAACCAAGTGTCATTAATAGTTTCTGTATACATTACAAACCTATTTAAACCAATTTAGCGGGTACTTTGCTGTGTTATAAACCTGGGTTTGTAATGGAAGCTTCAGTGTTCAGCTTCAGAGTTGGACATATTGTCATTGTCAGGAAGACAAACATAGTAATGGCATTAGAGGCTACACCTGCAGAGCAGACTGGTGAGGTGGTTGCTCAGTTTCAATGGCTGTTAAATTCGAGAGCTTGGTTTGAGTAGCGGCTGATTAGCTCAGTTTTTTTGGATCCCCTTAATTACCGCAGCCCTGATGAAAGCCAGACATATGTCGAGGCCTGGTCAACCAATCTGTCATTATTGCTGCACCCTGCTAGGCCAGGGGGACGCCACAAAGTTGACCACATCCAAATTATATATCTTATTCCCAAGGCAGCGCAAATGTACATTTGGTGTGCCAGATTAGGAAGCAGTCAGCCAGTTAAAATCTCTGATTTCCCCCTCAGAGTCTGGGCTTACCGAGGTGGAGGGAGGGCTGCTCTGCGGTCGACACGGGGGCGCTCCATCTTCCAGACACTCTGTTAGTTAATAAAACTTCAATAAAACAAACAATCTGCCAAATGAACTACTGACGGGAGAGTGAGTGACAAGAACGATGGAAGACCTTCAGTACGGCCCCCCCTTCGGTGCACTAGGACTATAACTGTGAAGGGTTTCCATGTGAAGAAAATATTTAAAAGCAATGCAAGATGAAACTGTGGTTGTTTTTACACTGATGTTTCAAGTTGGTGTGCCAGGTTTAAATACAATAACTTTATCCCTCCAGCAAAAAAAATCTTAATGTTTTTTGATAAATATAACTTGCAACAGCTAGCTCTACAAATGGTTTCTCCTGGAAACAAGAACTCGTATTCTAATCCTGAATTAAGTTTCAAACAAAAATACCTTGCTGGGGTTGTTGTATTTTCACGCACTGTCTGCATGGTACATAGTAATAATTAATAATTACTTCTCAGCCACCGCATTTGGAAATAGTTAACGATGTATATGAGTGTAGAGGGTATCCATAGCAACCACACAAAGTTAAAATCCACGCCTGTTTAGCCTCACTATTGATTTGGAAATGTTGATGATGCATTGAGTGTCTGGATACTTCATCCAAAAGGAACATGAAGCATAATTACAAAACAGCTTTTGCTTTGCCAGTGGCTTTGTCGTTAGTCTGGTGGGCTCTCTCAGTATGCTGCAGCTTCTCTGTTCAATCCATCTTGTTAGGTGTTTCATACGCATTCTGCCACATTTTCATTCATTTTGTGGTGTCTCTTCTTACCCAGGCTTGGTCGTGCATTTTGTAATAATGCGCCACATGCTGCTCTGTTTGGAAGTGTCGGTTCTTTATCCTTCCTATCTCACCTCTGTTGATACCTTGCATACTGTAGGTTGGAGTTTTAGTGTGTGCAGGGCTTTTATGGACTGTTCTCTCTCATTCATGCACACACACACACACACACACACACACATAGAGGCATTTGTTTAATGACTTTCAAGTCAGATTATTGACTGAAACAGTCCCAACAAAAATGAGGTTTATTTGTGCCTAAAATGTGTGTATCAAGAGAGTTTTGATATCAGAAAGGAGCAGGCATCACGTGGAAGCATTCATGTTGTTAGCACAGCAAATCATAAACATTCACAAATAGCAGGCAGATGCAGACATGCTCAGGAGTTCAATCATCTGAAGAGTCGGCCACACTATGCCAGACACACATGCAACACACACACACACACACACACACACACACAGGAAGTAAAGAGAGGTGCATTTTATAATACAAACAGAAAACTATACAAACAACCTCACAAACATAGAGTACATATCCAGCATGCATGTGGGCATCACACGCATGTAAACACATGTAGTCTACTGCATATGCCCATAAGATAAACACACTGTGTCCTCATTTAGGGTGGTCTGTGCTTTCATGCTGGTGTATCCGGATGTATCTCACAGCGTTCTGTCCACTAACTGCTGAGAATCCTCGTCTCTGGACGCTGCATGTTGGGATCGGGACACGTTGGTCGAACTGTGCACTGTGCATGCTTTGCGGTGTTGAGCTGAGCATCTGCTTCCTCCTCTTGCACATCTGAATGACCAGTCTAGAGGGTACATTTTTTAATTACAGGGATTGGAAGTGATTTTCTGAAATATAAATATATATATATATATATATAT
>JAVQJD010018963.1:0-24802 GCA_036023655.1 Nannoperca australis
ACACACACACACACACACACACACACACACACACACACACACACACACACACACACACACACACACACACACACACACACACACACACACCTTTTTACAGTAGAGATGCATGTTTATGAGCAAGGGCTGTTTCTTTGGGGAGGCAATTAAAAGAAGAAAGTGTGTGAGGGAGTCTCAACATGTCTGTACGTGTTTATTATTCAACCGTTTTTACTGTATACACGCTTTATGTGTGTTAGTGTCCATGTGTGTGTGTGTGTGTGCGCATGCGCGCGTGCGTGTCGGGTAGTTGACAAGATATTCCTCAGCGTCTTCAGCGCTGTGCTTGAAAGATGTAAGCGAGCTGAGCCACAACAGATCCAATTCTCCAAAGACCAGATAAAAGAGAAAAAGGAAAAGGAAAACAAAAAGACAGAGTGCCGTCCTGTGTAGTCCTTCGCTCAGCTTCTAGTCTTCCCCGGGCCCTGTGGAGCCATGACACCGTGACAGTACATCAACAGCTTGACAGATGTGCGACCATTGTGTGTGTGTGTGTGTGTGTGTGTGTGTGTGTGTGTGTGTGTGTGTGTTGACGGTGTACATGAAGGCTTTTACACCTCCCTGTCCTGCGGTCATCAATCAGGAGGTGACACAGGGGAAATTAAAAGCCTTTATGAAGGTCTATCTTTACAGCCCGGACTCGCTTCTCCACCCATCAACATGAAGTATTTCACTGGTAGCAACATGATATGAGACTCTGAGGACAGAACCAGCAGCTATATAGAATCAAAGGGAACCAATTTAATACCACCATATGCACATGCTTAAAAAAAAAAAAAGAGCTATGAAATGAAAACAAGAGCTGTGGTGAGTATAGTGACATATTTGAAGTTTGACATTACACAGAAAAACACACCAGTTACATTCAATACAAATCACTCAAAGTTGGCCAGCTGGTGCAACTGCTTCATTAGCTTTTAATAGATTCTTTTTTTCTGTGAACCAGACCCAAGAATAATGAGCTGCTCAGAGGTCTCTCTCTTCACAGTGCTTTCTGTACAAAAGCCATCCAGACAGAGACAACAGGCAAACCTGTCGGCTGCTTACACCCAGCCGCTGGCCAGAGAGGCGGATGTGGAGCAACAGATTGCGTTCTTTCACTGCATGATGCTTCCCCCAGGATTTCATCTCAAACTGTGAACAATCCAGCTTAGGTAGTGATTAATAAGCAGACACGCCCAGCTTCTTCCTTATGCACACACACACACACACACACACACAGACCCTTAAAACAATTACATTAACAAACATGAAAGTGAACACGTGGCCACATGTGCACGCAGAGACCGATAGCAGATGTTTAGAGAAAAAAGCCTCGCTGCACAATCACACGTTCCAATCTAGCCTTTATTTGAGCCTTAAATTCACCAATATACCTCAATCATCTCTGAGGTGTTGGTGAGCTTCCTTGTCAAATAAAATTCTAATCAAGCATTTTGTTAACAGATGTTTGTTGCATGATGGTCGACTACAGTACAACACAGACGTGTGAGGCATTCTCTAAAGCAGTAAGGTTCACTGGTACATTTGAAACACATCTGATTAGCTAAGCAGAGTGTATGATAAAATATAAGCTTTTAAAGTAAGTTGACATGACTCACTGTAGCAGATTTGTAGGGAATTTACATGAAAAACAGGGGAAGGTGTTGGAGCATCTTACATGTATAGGCTACTGCTTAGTTTGCAAATCGATCTGTTTTGACTGTATTTGATGTGTTGTATTAGTTCGATGATTGCAGAGGACACAGGATCAATTTACAAAAGAAGAATAACCAACCTAAAGTCACTCTTAGTACCTTAACTTAGCAAAAGAATCTTGGTTGTTATTTCTTGTTTTTTAGGCTTTTTATCGCTCACAAAAAACAAAACAAAAAGAAATAAGAACAAGACTCAAGCAGCAGGCATCGGAGCAAACTCTCAACACACAATCATCAAAATCACAATAATATAGCAGCTTTGGATTCATTGTTTCCCCCATTGCCATTCCGCCATTGTCTCAAACTGATGATGTGTAAAGTACATACAGTATAGATGTAAGTTGATGTAAACAATCCTGGATACAATAGGCTTTTAGAGCTAAAACTACACCCATTTCACAGGATGTGGCAGCTAACGGAAAACATAATAAATACATAAATAAATAAACAAACAAACATGTAGAGGTGTGAATGAGTCATGGTCACCTTCAACACACACTGATAACTATCAGAACATGAAGTGTGATTAGACTGTGAGGGAATTCTAAAATTCTATTTAAAGAAGTCAGATCACTTCTGGAAATAATTCAAGGTGTAGTCCAATTTCACAAGAGAGACGTCTTACAAAACCAATTTGCTTCCAAAGGTATTCATTCATCTATAGGAGAATATATTCCATTATTTGAGGCAGTCGTATAATCTGTGGATAATATCTATAGATACTGCCTGAAAAACTGCCTGAGATGAAAGGACAAGAGTGGCCTTTCTATTGGTTCAGACCCAAAATTACAGTGAAATGTTTGTGTGCGCACCTTCTGTTTCAACAAATAGGACCCCCTCCCACACAACTTTCTACCGGCTTGATGTTACAGTAATGTTAAATGATGTTGACTACCCCAGTGTCAAGAGCTGTGAGCAGCTGCGGTCTGAAAGACTGTGAGTCATCCAGTTAAGTCGGGGTCTTTGTTCCCCCTTTCCCTCGTCCAGCATGATCAAGATGATAATGGCTTGCCTCCTCGGATACAGCTAACCACTGTGCTCAGGAAACGGGCTGAGAACACTTTAAAAGGTCAATAAGCTGCACGACTCCCACACATTAGTTACTGGAGAGAGGGAGAAGGACGAAAGGAAGCACAGACGAAGAGGGATAAAGGAAGAGATGGATCCAAAGCAGTGTGCTTTAATAGAAGATGACATGAGAGCTGCCAATACGAAATCAAAACTTTAACAGCAACTAACATCCAACACAGGCAGACTGTATGCATTCTGCTACAAATGTACTGAGATGATGCTAATGAAGATGTGTGCCCATTATCCACTCCACAACCTGTGAGCACACATCCAGAGCACTTCCCCGCCAGAGATGAGTCAGATAAAAGACAATATTGTCTCTTCATACCTCAAATGAATGGCATTTCTACTCCAGCTGCATATCTTCACGTGCCATATGCCTGTAGGCAGCAAGAGATAAGAACCCCCGCTGCTACAAAGCCACATGCATAAAATGCTGTTGTCCCCACGGCCCCCAAACCCAACCAACGTTACCATGGCAGCCAGCCACTATACATTGAAATTAGGCGGCTGAAATCCCCAAGGCTCGGACTGGTTGGATGCAAGCCACTGCTTCCATAGATTAGGACAACCACTGTCATACACGGGGCCCGAAGCCACGTCTGTCTGCACACACATGCACAAGAGGTGGCATTCAAGTGCAGACACAGCTGTGTACACACACACAAAAAGACACAACTAAAACTACACAACCCTAACTAATCCACCATAGTTTTTCTCCCACTAACCACCTTGCACCTCCCTCCCTGTGTTTGTAAGCAGGTACAAGTAAACTAATCCTCCACGTGTGCTGTAGAGCTATTCGCTGCCAACTCACACCCACGTTCAGCAAAGCAACGTACTGTACTGCAGCTTTACTGTGTGGGCATCTACAACCCAGTGTGCAGCAGTACACTGTGCATTCGTTCACGGGCATGTGATAATGGAAAGTGTATCAAACAGTGCAGTGAAACAAAAGAGCTACGACGAGAGAAGCTATTAAAATGCAAGCGGCTGTCGATAGCCCTCAGGGCAACCCTGGCAGGGATTGTACCGTCTATTTATTGCACTCCCCTGCCCAATTAGATGAATGTGATGCAGATTAGAGGCAGCGAGATACACTCTAGGTGTGTCAGACAGAAGAGGACGCCCTGAGCAGTGGTGTGCTGCTCAGTCAGGTTAATGTTTCACAGTTAAAGTTACCAGAAATGAAAGGTAGAAATATGAAAAAAATGTTTATGTCAAAAGGAGAGACCCCGCTCCTACGAGAGCCAAAGCATGCAACAAAAAATTCATGAAACGGTTTGTAACTAAGAAGAAAGAAGAAATTCATCGGGAAACTAATTAGGCAAAAAAGAGACATGTAGATATCAAATTGGTAGAGTGTGGGAGTACACCCCAAGTGAGAATACATACAACCTTCTGTGGGATACAAATACTTATGAGGCATTTTATAATTGATTTGAGCAGACTAGAGGGATATTTTGAAAGCATTTTTCAGAAATATTTGTTGTCATTTAGAGAATATAAGTCTCACTTTGTTGTGGAAAGAGTTTTTATGATACAAGCTATTTTGAAAGTAAGCCAAAACCCTGTTTAATTATATTACTGTGGTCACTTTGAAATGTTGAAATCTGCTAACAACCTGCCACATCAGTGAGCCCCTATCAACCTGGAAAACTATTGCACATGATTGCACCATACCAAGCCAGATATTTATGTACTTCCTTTTACTCTCAAGCTTTAAAACCTCTGGGGCCAAACAGTTACTGCTTTGAAAACCAGAGGCTGCTGGTTTAAACAGAAAGTGCCAGCCTGTCAAACAAAACCCTTTAGAATACAAAACTGCAAGAACTGCACACTTTCAATGAATGCTAAATTCTGGCAGCGGGTATTTGGCTGTCTATGAGACAAGATCAAAACCTGAGAATAAACATAGGTTATTCAGACAAACATGACCAAAACTATCCCACGTTGTGGCAGCTCTTGTGTCCTTAGAGCACTGATGGCAGGAGTACAGGTATAAAGAGAAACACGTGCATAAGGGAAACAGCCAAATGTAAATGTGACTCCCCAGGAAATTTACTTGAGTCTAATATTTTATTCTGTTACTGCTGAGGAGTGAAAATACAAGGTGTCTCATGTGTCACCCACCGTCTCATTTACTCATTTATACACAGACGTGTGTTGCATGAATGCAAACCAGTGGACAGACTTTACAGACAATGAGTCTGGCCTCAGGGTTTTTTAGAAGTTTATTTTAAGGAGATGTTTATTGAACTAGACATTGGAAAGCGTGACAGAAGAGATAAGAGAGTAAGAAGGGATGCAGCATGATGCCTGATAAACTGAGGGAGCACTCAGAGACACAAAGCCATCTGGCATGAGTGTGTCAGCACACTGCACGCACACGCACACACACACTGGAGAGAGACCTTGTGGATATCACTCCATTGATTTAGAGTTTGGTCCATCTACAAAAGGTCATAGTTAAGTGATGAATAAAAAGTGGGCAGTGATTTAAAAGAGTGGCCTCGCTATGGTAATCATAGTCTGTAACGGTGCCAGCAGAGAATATAACACAAAAAACAGTGGGCTGACATGAATAAATAAACTTTACAAATGTTAATCAAGTATCCTTTATATTTACAGAGGAAGGGGGAAAAGGCATGTATCTCTCTGCTACCTCTTCCTATCACCGTGAGTTTTACACCAATCCATTATACTGAAGGCTACAAGCTCACTTAAGCATGCTCTGAAATTACACCCTATTTCTACCCCATATTATCCCAAATTTCCCTCCCAATATATAGTGCCCTGCAATGCAATGACCTATCTACCTGCCTGGCTGTTTCTATTTCTTCTGTGCTCCTGCTCTCTTCTCTCACTGAGGATCTCTATGATGTCAAAAAGACAACCAAGCTGAATGTGAACATCCACTTTTGACCCCAGCTGAAAGATGACCTACTGAGACCAGAAGGCCAACCTGTTCTGGGGGCCATTAATCTTTAATGATACACACAAACACGCACAAAATGGGAGAGCGATGACTACCTGCAGGTCAATAGATTCTGGGGTTGACAGCTTTTAATAAATACTGTAAACATGCAAGCAAACATTTACAGAGAGATTTAAATATATGATTTAGAAATCTGGCATGAGTCCATTTAAGAAAACCTGAGGCCATATATGACCTATATGTGATTGCTCACCTGAGTCTGTATGGGTGACTGGTCGTTGCTCGAGTGCATCCATCAGCCCTCTCAACTCATAATGGCCTCATCTCCCTTTCCTGTCTCCCCCTCTCCTCCCCTCTTTTCTTCCTCTCCTCTCTTTCGCTCGACTACCCTGAATGCTTAATCATGGCCACTGCCTTCCGGGAGCATGTAAACACGCCTGCCGCACCATTGGCCGGGAGGGCGGTGTTACTCGGTGTCGATTGGCTGGAAAGCGGGCATGGGTGGTAAAAGAGGAAGGGGTTATTGGTTACCATAGCCCTACAGGATGGCTGCTGTCCATAGTAACATAGCTAGCACACACACACACGCACACACGCACACACACACTCTAATGCACACACACAGCTCTAGCCCCTCAGGAAATGGTGAAAGTCCCCACAGATTCACAGAACACAAACGCACTCAGACACATGACACACCCTCTAACATCAAGCACAACAAAGGATTTTCAGAGCTTCACCCACGTGAAGATGGCAAGATATTTACCATTGAAAGGGGAATCTAGCTAATGCTGCTATTTTCGGTGTTATAGCAAGATGATAGCTCAGCTAAACAAACAAAAGAGCACCCATACTCAGTGTTTCCATAATGTCTTCATTTCAAAGTGGAACGAAGTGTATCAATTGTTATTTGGGAATATATATATATATTATATATATTGAGAGTATATTGTGTCTTCACATCAGATAAATTTCAGACAGCTAGCAAAACTGCTACTGCTAGCTGTGTTGTTTTTTGTCAGAAAAAGAAAAGGTTATTTATACAGAGTACAGTTTTTGTAAGCACGTAATTACCAAGATACTCTATTATCATGTTATTATGTTAGGACATCATGAGATTTATAAAATAGGCTCTGACTTTAAGCTACAGTTAGAAGCTAACATTAGCTCAAGCTGCTAAAGTGCACATCTGTCAGCATTATCATTAATAAGTTGCCAGTCACATATCATTAAGGTAGCTCTTTAATGTCAGCAATCTCTTAATAGCAGTAAAATTATTATAATAAAATTACAGTTTTATGAAACCTGTAATTTAGTTTATAGAAAATAGTTGCATTTTATATCATGGTTGCAATATTGGTCAGAAAATCCACATTTCGATATTCTCTTCAAATTGTTCAAGACTAGTATTTCATGAGGTATTTGCTCTAGCATGTTTGCCGTGTGTGAATGTACCACAACAACATACTCAGCTGAGCCAAAAGCTTCATCTATTATTCACAGAGTTGTCTAATGTTAGGACTTAGTGCCAAAACTCTCCTTCACTTCATTCAGCTGGACTTACTCACTTGGAACGAAATTAACCATATCCAATATACCATGAAGATAATTAACCAGACACCAGAATGTTACCTGTGTAAATACACAGATTCAGCTTAGTGATGATGGGATGCTCTTCTCTATATGCAGAATATGTAACAGGTGTGCTTATACATAAAGTATACTTTCTTCTGTAGTGGGTCCTGACATGGTAATATAATATAACAACAATAATAATTATAATAATAATTATAACAACAACAACAATTATTATTATTATATCTATGGTACCGTATGGACGGTATATATTTTGGTATGTATGCTGTTGATAAAGGTGAGATATTAGGGCTTGCTGGATAAGAGCATCAGTTAAAGTGTTTACTTTGCCATCAGTACTTCCAGTCTCTCTCTCTGTCAGACACTGAGCATTTGGTTCTCCCCCAGGAGCATCACACAACTGTTTCCTGGCCGTTTTGGACATAGTGAACATGAAGCCGATTACATAAGCATGAACCCTGCACCAGGCCCGATGGGAGGAAGATGCTCGAACACAAAGTAGAGAAGCATGGCATGGAAGAGGCAGTAGAGATGACGGTATTACATAACAACACTGCTTTGGGCTGACTCAGATTCTTTCTCCCGCTCAGTATGTGTGTGTAAGAACAGATTAGACTGTCTGTTTCTATAGCTACAGTGCAGTGAAGGGAAGGAACAGCTTCAGCTATTGATCAGGACAATGGAAGAGCTTGTACAGTGGGAAGACAATGATTCAAGACTTCCAGCGCAGATTCAATTACACAACCCACAATATAATCATGAAAAGCAAAACCTTACTCTGCCTGAACATTGAACAACCATAGTGGCTATTTTATAGTTACTTTGCCACAATCTAGTAGCAGCAGAAGTGGTAACAGAAATTCATTGATTAATAATGGTATGATCAAGCATTTACAATCTTTAACAGTAAATCCCTGGGGTTTGATTTCTGCTAATGTTCTCCTTGTCCTTGTTTTTACACCAATGACTCCTACTTCCTTACTATATTCAGTCAATTTTGCTTAATGACACTGATTTCCTAAAGTAAAATAAATTGACTAACATTATGACCTCATATCAGCAATAAAAATGGGGCATTTTCACAGAAAAGTAAGTGGACCTTCTAGCTTGTGTTGTGTTGTTCTTCTCCGTGGTCAAGCCACAAATGACGCATTTGGAAACACTTTCAGATCCCATTGATCTGGACTTGTTTCAGCTGGCCCCGAGGGTAGAGCCCTTGGCTAACCAAACAGAGTGAGACAAAGAGAAAAGGAGAGGGAGAGAGGTGGGTGGTTTGGTCAAAATAGATTGTGCAGGGTGTGATAAACGAGACAACCTTGTTGTATTAAACTCCCCAACGACACTCTGCTGGGAACCTATCCAGAACCACTTTGATGTGCCCCTGTTTGCTGAAGCGAGTCATGTGACAGCCAACTAACAGCAAACATTAAACACTCAAAGACAGAACTGGGACTCAGCTGAAGTCAGCCAGGAGCAGCTAGCCAGCAGTGAAGCTGGCTCCATTCATCACAGTTGCAGAGGGGAAACAGACAGCCAGGGAAACCCATTACTGTGTGGCGATACGTGGAGGCATAACCTGAAAACTGTGAACATCTGGTTCATTTCCACTGATTAGTAATTCTCTATGAATACAAGCGCCACATAATCTCTTTATTAAGGAGTCACGTTAAAACTTCTAAGTCTCCCAAATCTCTACTTTAACAGCCATAGATAACAAGAAGTCAGAGTTTTAATAACTAATAAAAAGTTATTTTGTGTGTATTTTGATGGTGGTGATTCAGAAGATTTTTTGCTTTGATAAGGTGATAGAGATGTATTTGTTTGATTGACGGATCCCTCACATGTTTAGCCTCACATGTAGCCATTTCAACTCCAAACAGGATCCACTCTGTTGCCCAAATTTGGATTTTCTGAGACCTGGCACCAGGACAGACAGCTGATTACTTCTCACCAGAAACATGTTATTTCATATTACCATCTGCAAATACTGGCAGCAGAGTAGTAGGGATTATGCAGCACATATTAACCCTTTACAAACTGGCAAATGGCCCGCCCTGACTCACACAGTGGTATTTTAGCGTGGCTTGCTGGGCTAAACTCAAGTACTCCCCAACACACTGACAGGATGTACAGAAATGAGGAGAGACTCATTTTGAATGTTCCCTCAGAGCTGCACATATATTCAAGTCTCCTCACTGTGACTCGGATTAGGGTAAATCGTTTTGACATGTGCACGTGCCACCACGGCTTTGCCATGCCAAAATGCCCATATTCTGGCTCTTACATAATCTTTCCTTTCATAGCTTTCCTTTGATGTAGCTTTAGCATCACGTGGCACCGAAGCAAACCAGAGAGGAGTCTGGCTGGTGGTTACAGTGCAGGCTGCAAGAGTGAGAAGTCAGAGTCTGTCTGCCACACTGGCTGTGGAAGTGGAAACAGAACTGCAGTTTAAGCACAGAAATGTTGGGCTTGAAGGCAAATGCACCTTTGAAAGCTCAAAAGGTTTTCTGAATAATTGTAATTAAGGGAAACAGAAATGCAACTGTAGGTGATTCAGTGATTTCACCAAGTGCAAACTAGGGTAAAAGTGTGTTGTGTACAGTACATTATAGCATTAGCAATCTAAATGCACAGTAATTTAGCAAGCTTAGTGAAGTGAATCTGGCCTAACATGATATTCCTACTAGGAGTTGTATTTGAAAGCCATGGTCAACACTGTCCCCTTTAATTCACAACCATCCAGACAGCCCAGTCACACTGAAAAAGTTGTGTAACAAAGTGTCTCAGGTCAGTGGCTACAATTGTAATTCACAAAACTGCTGGGCCATGGAGCTCATGACATCCAGGAGCAAGAGAACGGCCTCTTCCCGTCTGATATCCAATTGCACCACTAAAATGCTTCTAAAATCAGATCATGTGTAAAAAAAAAAACTTTTACCCTGTTGCAGAATATAATAAATCTCATAAACCCTGTGTGCAAGAGTGAGAGACTAACTCAGAAAATGATCTACTTAGATTAAGACAAGAAGAAAGAAAAAAAAAGAGGTGGAAAAGCAAAGGATGAGAGGAAAAATAAGTGGGGTGTGTTGAAGTATGTTATTGACGCACACATGCGCACGCACACACACACACACACACACTAATAGCCGCCTGGGAGTCTACCACTTATGCTGCTGACTGGACAAATGGGGCAGAGGATGACTGATGAGAGGTCTGGGCCAAAGACTTTGTTTGAGTGTGTTTGTGTACTTACACTAACGTGAGTGCATGCCGCTCTTCACCTTTACTCAACCATGTGCAGCTTTTATTTATATTCTTTATTTATTTCCACAGTTTGTATGCCCATGACTGTATGTGTGTTGTGCAACCTAAACTCCAATAACAGTGGAACTGAACAGAAAGACTTCAGCCACTTGGGGGACCAAGGCGGCTGTGGCTCTGAGCATGCACTCCCACTTTACTCAGCAAGTTAAGGATGTGGTCTCTGCTTAACACTGAGCCTTTAACAGTTTCAGTGGCTGAAGAGACGGGATGCAATTACAGCCTCATGTTCGGTAATCCACTACATTATACTCCACCACACTGTAGGAAGGGTGGGACTGGGTCGTCACTCACCATTAACAACCAGTAATGAGTCATCTTCCACAGTTAGGTCAGCTGTGTGCAGATGTGTTATAGTCTGTGTACTGGTGAAAGGGCTGTTCCAGGGTCAGTGTAATGGTACTGAGGGAGTGGACTTAACAGTAGCCCTCAAAAAGCTCACAAAAGTAGTGGTGTATATTTATTCCCTTGACTAGAGAAAGGGGTTCAGTTCAGTAGCCCTTGACGTACCAATTTACTTACACAATACACACACCGAGGCAGACGCACAGGGACACAAGTATAGGATCAAGGATGCTGGATAAGCAAAAGGATTATGAAATGACAGGTGCATAAAAGGATTGTGCCCTTTTTACTCAGAAGAGCTCATTGTAAAGCTCTAATGGAGCCTGTTGTAATGTTAATAGTCTCCTATTGTACACACCCAGCCTCTCAAATGTGCTAAAGCACATTAGGTGTGAAGTTATGATGTATTCTGTTTCCTCAGAGTGACTGGCCATCACTGCTGACCTGCCAGCTGGAGGGCGTAGCGGTTCAGGGTTGAAACGCCTGAGGAAAGCTGGAAGCCACCTGATGACACCTTCTCCTGGCCGAAGGTTATAGTCATAATTAAGTGACTGAAAGTAGTAGCATTTAGATGTATCTAACTGGCTGTTCACAGCAATGCCAGAACCAAGATAGCAACATTAAAATAGTACACAGAGCAAGTGCACAGTCTCTGGTGATAAAAATGCATTACCGTACAGTTCCACTGACCTGATTCATTTTTGAAAAGTGGACTAATGCATGCACTGAGAATTCAGTGCTAAAAGAATCCAGTGCTATGATTCATTCACAGTTACTGGCAAATAATAGTCTCCAATAAAAAGGCCAATATTATAAAACATTGCTACCATCAGACAATGAAAATGGACATTGACACTTTAAAGGATCAGTTCGACATCTTGGGAAATACACCAATTAATTTTTTTGCCAAGAGTAAGATGGTAAGATGGATACCGCCCTCATGTCTATACACTAAATATGAAGCTAGAGCCAGCAGGCGATTAGCTTAGCATAGTATAAAGACAAAAGGGGAGAGTTGATGGATCGCTATGACCTGCAAGACAAACCAAGCTAGCACTGCTGCTAGTCAGCTAATCTGATAGCATGTTTACTGCATGCTGATCACTGTTGGCTGAAGGACAGACTCACAAAGAATCTGAGAGAACATTCTGTTAATGACAGAACTGTAATAAAGACACTGAAAAGTAACGTATTTGGATTTGCTACAGAGAATCTTTCAAGCACAGATGTGTTATGTGCTAGCCTGTAAGTCACTGCGCTGGAACAAGAAATAGTCACAATGTGTCGTTTTCACGCTTTGGTTTACATTCAGATATAACAGAATATATTATGTTACTTAGTGAAATTTAAAAATGTTTATTAAACCTTTGGACAGAGCCAGGCTTTTCCATGTTTTCTGTCTTTATGCTAAGCTAAGGCTAATCGCTCCAACTTTATATTTAGAATACAGACACTAACTAACTTCTGACTTGGCCAAGCAAGCTAGTGAGTGAAATTCCCAAGTAGTCGAACTATTCCTTAAAACTCTTTCTAAAAGCAAACGGTCGTCATGTAACTCAATTGTCACACCACATCCACACATATGCTTATTTTCAAATCATTCATTTTTAAAGCTAAGTAATAAGATAAAAAGTGCTAAGCAACAATGTTCTAGACAAATGATGTACAAAATTAACACTTATGTTGATTATTCGCAATTTACTAAATGAAGGTCGACGACTGTAGCAGCTGCCCACCAAATATACTCCAGACAACATGCTTATATTTTGGGTTTCTTTCTGTTTCTGTATAACTAAAATCTCAACACCACCACCGAGTCTCCCTCTTCCTCTCCTATTCACTCCCTCTCTACAGAATAGGGCATGGTAACAATGGTGACACAGCACAGCAAATCTCCAAAGGCTGTGTCATGTGTCCAAAACTCCCAACACACGCAAACACACAGCATCTCAACAGCACACACACACACCAAGAAGGAATCACAGCTGTGCCTGATGGGATGTGTATAATCGCTGCAAAGTGGTATTCAGTCACTGCTCTCAATTAAAGCCTGAATAGCCATTGTTCATATTCTAGTCTATGTTAATCATCCTCATTAAAATATAAATTTTATAGAAAAAGTTGCACTTAAATACAGTTGAAAAACAAACAAGGACTGGCTAATTCAGGAGGCACAGCAGAGGGAATTATTTCTAACTCGCTGTTGTTTCTCATCGTAACCTGAAAGCGCTGCTAACGCCTGATCTGAAAACAGCGGTAAAGTGACTTAGCGTACAGTATGTCATGCAAGTGTGTCTCCAGTGCAGCATGAAGGCGGCAATAAAGAGCAGATTAAAAATTCAACATCAGACAGCTTGTGTCCTCAATAGGATGGAACATAAAGTTCTACCTCCAGGTTGTAAGCGTGACTCACACTGGATTTCTCCAGGCTCTCACCTGCTTCTTTGCCTACTAGGCAGGGAAAAGCCCGACAACAGCAGACATGAGTTGTTACCACTACAGGGAAACTGAGGCGGAGAGGGGGGGGTTGACCATCTTGTTATGGAGAGGCACAGTGATGCACGCTAATTGGAAGTCCAGAGAAAATGCAAAGTGTTCTCTGTGTGCGTGTAGCTCCGGTTTAATGCGAACAGGCAGCCCATGAGATGGAGAAGGAGGGGGTGCTGGGTAAAATGGCTAGAGGTGAAAACGAGCGCATAGATAAATGGGAAGCGATGTGTAGAGAGAGGAGTAAATAGATGGATGAAGGGATACGTACTGCTGTAGAGGGTGTCGATCCAGGAGAGTCGGGGCAGGCCACGAGCACTGAGGGGCTCCATCCTCCTTTCCTCTCCCTACCTCAGTCACTCTGCTTTCTTATTTCCTCTGTCCTTTTCTGTTCCTGCTTTTCGTGTTGTCTCTTTTCTTTGCCTTATCCTTGAAAAACAGCCTTCATCTCAGAGGAAGATTCAAAAACAATCATTTGGAAAAAATGTCAAAAGGCACCCAACAGGCAGTGGGTGAGGAAGGAGTGTACGAGTGAGTGCTGTTTGTGTGTCTGTGTGTGTATGACAGAGAGAAAGAGAAAACAACAGGCTGGATACGACCACCGCCGACCGTTGCTAGGGGAAGTGAGAAGCACTCCCTCTCTCCCTTTGGCTTGCTCGCCCTCTCTCTCTCTCTCTCTCTCTCTCTCCTCTGGATTCTGCACGAATGGCTCGTCAGCTTCTCTCTCTCCCTCACGTCCCTCTCAGTCTTCGAGCAGAGGCAGGAATTCAGAAGCGAAGTAATGATTGGGTACCAATGAGGTTTGTGTCAAATGTGAGTTAACTGGCAGGTCTCGGTCTCTTCTTTCTTGCCATTGAATGAATGCCAAATCAAAAGCTCCTTTCACTGTTCTGTTTCTCTCTGTATTTTAGGTGAACAGCTCCTTGTTTCCTCGTTGTAACGTGCAAACTGAATTGCTCTTGTAATGTACCTTTGAAAAAAACTTGACTCTTAAGCTTAAATTCTCCATCTTTGTCTTGAGTATAAAAACCTTGCTGTAACAACAGGAAAAGGCAATTATCACACCATAAACCATCATTAACAATGACCAGCTAAGATGCACAGGTATTTGAGTTGTCAAAGGCATCCAAATTAAGAAGAAGCTATAAATTGAAAGCAAAAGTACTTATCAGGCGCAAAGCTTTTTTTTTGGTCCAGCTCGGTCCTAATAGAGAAAACCAACATCTGTAAAGCATCAGGAGAAGGCAATATTCATCTTGATATCTAGAGGAGGAAGTAGCCCAATGAGAGATTTCCTGAGGACGGTTTAATGTGTTTGGGTATAGTTTTTTATTTTATTTTGAAGGTTTCTGCAGCTCAGGATCACTGCCGCTTGACTGCCAGCACACACACAATGAGCTGCTGTGTGTGAAACACAGTCAGTCATTGAGTTAGAAAGTGTTTGGTTCAGATGGTGTGTTTTAAGCTACCCCCGTCTTCTGTTTCTGTGGCCACTTGCTCTGTGTGAAGCAACTGTGTAAAGGTGGTTGGACAGAGCTGAATACTGATATATCAACTGACACAGAATGTACTGATAAACTGGACAACTATGTTGCTGATTTTTCTTTTCTAGAAGTTTTGGGTTATGCTTGGTTCAAACAATGACATGAGCAGGTTTTTAAAACCCCAACATACAGAAATACAGAAACTGGGTTACAGTACAACCTTCATCAAGTTAGGAAAGCAAACAAATCAACATTTTGTCATTACACAATTGAACATTTCTTCTTTGTCTGCTATATTGATTTTCCAATTATTTCTATCAGGTTTTAATGGGCACATCAGTTCTCCTGTTGCATCCTGCTCCCAGAGACAGAGCTCACAGCATCACCACTTGCACAGCGCCCTTTCTTATCATCAGGCCTAACTATTTCTGTGCTTTATGAACGTATGTTGTGCTACAGAAGCCATCAACCACAAAGCCTGATATAAAACCCTCCCCTCAAACCCCTGTCAGGTCCACTCCTCCCCCCTTTACCCTCATCTAACCAGCATGGGGGAGGAAAGACAGGAGGGGTTGAGAGGCAGAAAAACTTCAATTAGGACACAAAGGCTGACAGGAGGAACCCCCTCCTCCTCCTCCCTTCATAGGCAGGGCACCGGGCCCTGAGCACCGCTCTTTGTCTGGCTGCAGAGCTCATATGTGCCAGCTGGAGGAAACACACACACACACACACACACAGGGCACCCCCAAAGCACATCTAGCCAGAGGTTTTCTGTGTGTTTGTGTGTCAAGGCATTTAATGTAAGTCTGCATGCGTTAATGTATGTCTGGATTATTAATGAATATAAATGTGTCATTATGGAGGAAGAAAATCACGTTGGCATGACAAAAACATGCACAAACTCAAGGTTTTGAGAACACACACACACACACACACACACGGGTTAATGTAAAGGGATAGCTAAGCAGGCAGAGTAAAAAACACAGGGTGGGTGAGTGGCACTTCATCAAAAATAGATTTATCTACTGTACAGCCTCATACATCTTTTGTCTTAAATCTGGGACAATAGGGTGTTTCTTTGTCACACACAAACACACACAGCTCTACCAATATGTGCATTTTGGTGTGTGCATGTACCTGTCTTCTATGGTTTGGGGCTGCCCACCTCCCCCTTCTAAATGCCTCATTCAGGGGCAGAGCCAAATGCTTTAAAACATGCACATACACACACACACACCCTACGATACATGCAAACACACCAAGCTGCGTGTTAGTCTTCCTGGAGAGTCACAAACCTACATACATCAAATATTAATAGGCAGTCAAGCTGTGTAGTAAAAAAGGGGCCATTACTAACTGTCTCTACAACCCATTGACACACACACACACACACACACAGCCAAACAGCTTGCACAGTTGGTTCAGGTAAGAGCAGCTGAAGTATCTTTCTAGTTGCAGGTGTTGGGGGGGGAGCAGTTTGGCTCTTTGTAACACAACTACAAAGCTTAACACATAAAGGTCAACATTCAGCAACACTCCTCCAGTCTTTTGTTTGTGTGTGTGTGTGTGTGTGTGTGTGTGTGTGTGTGTGTGTGTGTGTGTGTGTGTTGGCATAAAGGCTGAGCAGGTGGAGTGCGTGGATGGATAAGAGTGTAAAATCAACTCTAACTGGGGACCTTTGCAAAGAATCATATGTGTCTAATGTGGGCGTAACACAAACAGAAATCAAAAGGACAATACATCATTACTCAGTAGAGAAAGACATATGGACTACAACACAAAAAATACTAAAATCCATACTCGCCTTTGAGCATGCATGTCATCCCACTGTGTGCAGTTCATTGTACAGCATGATGCTCAGAGGCATATTTAGGCTTCAAAGTCAAATTTGAGTTAGAGGTCTTCTGCACCACCAACTCTGGCAGGAAAACTGATTATTTACTCCACTGTTTCTACTGAAAAACTGTTTAATAAAAAAATTAAAGTAATACTTTGATGGTGTAAATAAGTCTCATTCTATGCATTTAAAAAAAGAGAAATTGAAAGTGGGAAAAAACATCATGGACTTAAACAGAATGAAACAATCCACACACAATACGTAGAGAATATTAGTCGGCTTGGATAGAAAGTTCCATGTACAGGCTGTAGGTTAATCCATTACTTTGTTATTTCAATCAATAGGAAAAAATAGAAATGTATTAAAGCAAAACTGTTGCTGGCTCTTAACTTGAAATTTTAATAGGTAATGTTTTCCTCTCATATGGTCTGGATGGAGATGGTGGTCATCGCTGGACCAGTGTGAGCTAATTTTATGTGAGAACCAATTTGAGTGTTAGACAATGGGAGTGAGGACATTTTGGCCGGTCCTCATTTTCAGCCCCAAAGGGCTGTTACAGGGTTCATCAACATGGTTTTAATGGTTCAGAATTGGGTTAGGGGGTTAGGGTAAGGGGCTAGGAAATGCATTATGTTAATGAAGGTCCTCACAAGTACAGAAGTACAGGGTTGTGTGTGTGTGTGTGTGTGTGTGTGTGTGTGTGTGTGTGTGTGTGTGTGTGTGTGTGTATGTATATATGTATAATTATGCAGAGTGGCGGCCCACCAGCCAGTCAAACTGCCACCCACCATCCTCTCTGTTCTACTCCCTACCCCACTCCAAAAACCCCACCCACATCTATCCCTCTCCCTCTTCTCCAACTTTTCGACCATAACCCCAGGACTGGGGCATGATTCGGGGGGTGGTCTGTTGATAGCACTCATTTACCAGTCACCACAGCATCCACAGAAGGATGACAGTAAGTATGTCCCCCTCCTCTGTGCTTTGTATGGGAACGCTAAGTGATGGTAAACCGGAAATGTTAAAAGCCTGATACCCCCCAAACCACACACCCACACGAACACACACACTTCAAAATGTTTTCCAGCACTACAAGTTTGAGTGTATGTACGCAAGAGTTAACGAGAGTGGGGCTGCACACACAGGAAGTAGACCGCCGTGTTTCCATATGAGTGGTTTCAGAAAAGCCTAATGAAGTGCTGGAGCGAAATAGAATGCACAGAAATACAAATAATTTAGGCTAAATAAAATTTGTCCTGGCAAAGAGAGAGAGTGAAATGAAGCTATCACTTGGAAGACAAAAATATTTGCCCTAAGAAATGCATAAATTTGGCAAAATTGTATCAAAATATATTTTTCTTTTGAAATAATGTACTTTGTGCAAATTGTGAAGGTGGAAATAAAAGTTAAAAGTCAAAGAGTCAAGTCCAAAAATGTACAGTTATGTCAGTAGCTCTGTGAGACTGTATTAAAGAAAACCATGCTTTGAACTAAACATGTTAAGAATGAAAATGCTAACATGCTGGGGCTGATGGGAATTTTATTAGTTTTGCAAGGTATTTTTATACCTACATATTTATTTATTTATTAGCATAAATGTTTTTGGAATAGTGAAAAAAATAAAATTAAAATTAAATAATGCCATATTTCAGATCATTTAAAACATGGTTATAAACAACTAATAGCACAGTCTATAGTTGGTCATTACACAGAGACAAATTCCAACAAAAAAAAATCTTAAGTTAAACTTCCTTTCTAATATTAGATCATGAATGTAGTATCTGTACTGTCACTGGCACTCTGCCGTGTGTGAGGAGCTCTCTAAAGTGTGAATGCACACCTTGGAGATAGATGATATTCTCTTAACTATATGTTTTTCAGATGTGTCCTTTTGTTTTGGGGGTTGGGGGAGAAGGCAGCGGGGACGAGCAATGCATTATTAAAAAGCCTGGAGTGCACTGGTGATGACTGTCTGCTTGTTACATGGGTTAAATGGGAATGAATCATTTGGGGCGTTTTTTTATTGTTTGTTATTGCCTGCTAGTTCTGCCACTTTTATTATTATTATTTAAGTGAAATGGTGTGATAACCCCCATGGCTTTTGTTTTTATCTTAACTGCACAAACAAGTCATTTATCTGTCCTGTGTGTGCATGTCATAATCACTGTATTTTTTTCTCCATCAAATCTAGGTTTTATGTGTGTATGAAAAACGCTAACAGTCATTAGTCATTAATCCAACAAATACTATATTCTCCCTCTACTCCTGTGTGCATGTGATTATAGAAAAAATATTATTTGCATGACTTCAATTGTTTACACTTCTCCATGACTATTAAGCTATTCTATCTGATTGACAAAGCTAGAGCAAATAGAGAGGAAAAAAATGACAGCTTGTGTGTGTGTGTGTGTGTGTGTGTGTGTGTGTGTGCGCGCGCAACACAACATGTGTTCTGGCAGGCAAGATCCCCTCTTACCTTATTTGCCCTGGATTCCCCCCCACAAACTCCTTCACCATCCAATTATGTGGAACGGGCCTGTCTAGCCGACCACTGTGACATATCTGTGTGTGTCTGCTGTTTCTATATTAAACCAGCTACTGATTTATGATAAGACAGCGCTTCGTTAAATACAATCATGTGCCTGTTTGTGTCAAGGAGGAGGACAGGAGAAGGGACAAAGAGATTGAGGAGTGTGTGGGTGTGTGTGTGTGTGTGTGTGTGTGTGTGTTTGTGTGTAAGTGTGTGAGTGAGTGAATGAGCGAGCGAGAGAGTGAAAGAGAGAGAGTATTCATTCCACGCCAGCTGAATTCACTTTGATCTATTGAGGTCAATGTGGAAATCATCTGAATCATGAGGTGATTGGACAGACACCAGATGAAGAGATCTGTCCCTTCTCTCTCTCAAACACACACACACACACACACACTAAAATGCCATGTGTGTTATTTATGCTGTTTGCTTGGAATTAGTGTTTGTTTCTTGCACAGACAAGCTTCATTTTTCCTCTTTCACAGGGAGGTTGTCTGGCATTTTGATACCAAACCAGAGAGGAGATAAGACTCCTCCATAAGAAAGCAGTATCTGTCTATGCACAGCTGCGTGTGTGTGTGTGTGTGTGTATAAATGGACACACAAAGGCGTGTGTGGCAAACTGATTTCTGATCCGACTCATTTCATCAAGTGCCTGCCTATAAAATGCAATGCCACCATCAGGCCACACACACACACACACACACACACACACCAATAATAAGGTGGACAGGGAGTGCAGTGAAGATACTGATGTCTTAATAAAGAACTACTGCACTCTAGTGTTTAGTTTCTGTCAACACAAGTTCAGGGGCTCAAGTAAAGATCCTCAGTCTGTGTAGGGGACAGAAATGTTAGAAGGCTGGAAGAAGAATTGGTGGGGAGTGATTATAAGTAAGAATATGAGATATAAATACTATTTTTCTAAATTCACCTGATGGACTAATTCCAACAAAGTTTCCAGTAGAGATACAACCAGAGAATAGATGGATCATGATGGCTGATTTGGTTTTGCATTTTGATTGCAAGAGACAGATCAAAAGAAGAGGCCAAAATATCCCGACTTTTAATGCCTAGTATAAGTCCAGCTCCCAAAATTTTGGATCCTACATTACCCATAATGCAACTCATTATAACTCAACCCTGTCTCAGTTTAGATCTTCACTGCCTCCTAAATGCCCATGTCTTTAAACACCAAACCCACAGTTTGTGACGCAGGCTTCCTATTAAATATTTTAGGCCTTGGGTCAGATAACCCCAATGACATTAGTGTGACATCAACAGGGTTATTTAGAAGACATGATACAAGGCTAAGTAGTACTCCTCATGTTAATCTGCCCCTTTAACAGTATTCCTACACAGGCAGTGTTTCTATACAGACATTGTTTCAGATGTGTTTTTCAGTCATTTGTCTCACATACATGTATTTTTAAGCTTAAAGGTCACTTTTCTTCCATTTTAAACATGTAACTACAGTGATTGTGTATTGAGCTCTGAGCGCTGCCAAAACAGGGGACCTGTACTGTGCCTGAACGTATACAAACAAACACTGAGACACAAAATGAACACACCACAGCAAAACTGTGATTGTTACAGATGCCCACATGAGGGTGCTGTGTCCATCTGGACAGATGGACGCCCAACATCTCACAATCCCATTGGATCCCAACATCCCATTTTGAGCACACAGGACCATTCACCTGTTTACCTTTGTGCTAACTTAGTCTGACAGTAAGTTACAGTGACAGAGCTGAAGGGGTGGGGTGAAAAACAAAAAACAGCGACACACTCTGAAGATCTGAGGAGTCGTCAACAGTTTTGATCAACTCTGAGTACTTTCTCAAGGTAACGTTCAAAGGCGCAAAGTCAAAAAGGAAAATCAAGACATTAAAGCCTCAACTGATTTCCTGCTCTGATTCTTAATGGAAATAAATGACTCTATAAACACAGCTACTGGCACAGGTGAGTGAGCTTGATGCTGGCGCTGCAGTGGGATTGGTTGGCCAGTTGGCACCCCTCCCGAGTCAGGTTAACCGTATCAGAATACAGCACACTCACACACTCAGTGACACATGAGAGGCACGCTGAGTGCAAAGCAGTGTGTGAACGCTGCATTGTAGAGGCATTTGTATCAGATCAGTCAGTCCAGATCAGCCTGTTTTCAGCTTGTTAATTAACGTATGGATTCACTGTGAGAGCAACAACTACTTCTCTGAAGGAGACAGCCATGTTTAAAACCACCTCTGACTGTAGCACAGTCCTTGTCTCACATTTCTGCCATTTTTTCAGTTCTGCACACAGATGAAAACAAGCTTTTTTCTATACTAAAATAAAGCTTGGCAGGGTATGCATGAACATCATGATACCACCCACCTCCCCACAACCGCGTAGAAGAACAAACCAACAGGTGACTGCTATGACTGTGTGGACGCTGTGAAACAAAAAGTAAAACAAACAGTAGAAGCCATCAGAATCAACAATGATCCATAAAACCCTCTATAAACTGAGCAAAACCACAAAAAAGTACAATGTATCCAGTAAAATGTGAGCGGTGTCTGGGAAAGTTGCAGAATTAGTGCAAAACAAACAACAACAAAAAATCAAACCCTGAGAGCAAACCTTTCTGTGAGTATAATCAAAGTTTATGCAGTTTTTCATTCAAGCACTTTCAAGTCACCTAAACCAAAAAATGACCAGACTCTCAAAGCCTTTAATTGTTACTATAAATTACAAGAAACAACAAACACATCGGGAAAGGCGGGATCATTTCATTTCAAATATTAAAAGATTTTTGGTTCACGAGTGATTGTGTAGATAATGAAATTTCAGATTACGTTGAAAATCATGCATTTTTCAAGGAGTATGTTGGTATTTCCAAGCATGTTTCTAACCTTGAAAACGTAGCGGTTAAAATTTTGCATTTTGTAAACTTTGAAACCTTGGTACGAACTCTATATAAAAAAGGTATATGTCTTTATGTTTAACCCTAGACATGCAGGCTCATTGTAGCTTGTGTTTCCACATGGGATCACACACAATGACACTCAATACCCACACTCTGACCTGAAACTCAAACACTTCTTTCCTTCCTCATGCCTTAGTCAGATAACAACTACACAAGCTTTCAGTAAAGTTAGTACAGAACAAGATATTATATTATTATGTTGCAGCATAGTTAGAGCATGATGTGGTTTTTGTTATACAACATATTTTAATCCACCTATTATTTGTCCATCAGTTTCTATATCCCCCTAGCAAGAAACAGAAGTGAAAGCGATGAGTGTAGCAAAAGGATGTCCACAAGAGAATAACCAGAGCACACTGGGACAGAACTGAGAATGCCTTCGTCATCTTAGTGCAGGTGTCTTAAAGCTGCTATACTTCAGTGATTCAGTGTTTCATTAATTCCCAGGTGTCCAACTGACCCAAAAGAATAGCTTTTGACAGTGAAGATAAGGAGTGATGAAATCTGGCAAGAAATGGTGTCCTGTAGCGCTGAGAAAGAATAACATTGTGTTCATGGCAAAAAGAAAAAAAGTCATGATGAGAACATGTCCTGCTGTGACAGCTATGAAAGCTAAAATTCTGAGCCAAATCTCCTTAACAAAAGATGATGGCCCACGAGGAAAGATTTTTTCTTTGGTCTGAACATGGCTGCCATCTGACACTGTTGCCATGAGAACTTCACACCTTAGCAGTGAGAAGACAAGGCAGACATTCAGGGACAGAACAAGACCGAGACCGCGATCACAACTTATTTACTGGACATGTAGTACACCATCATCCTACTTAGATTTTGGCAGGGTTTGGGGGACTTGTTTGAGCTTTATGCTGCAATTTATTTCATCAGGCCTTTAAACTTAACAGCACATTGACAAATAAGCATCAGACCAATCTGTGGTTTTTCCTTCTTTGTTTTTGTTAAACTAAGCTAAGTATTAGGAACCTGTGGTTATCAAATGTCAGCATCAGTCTCATTATACCCATGAAATCATTTGAAACAGCTAAATAAGGAACAATGTGTGTGTGTGATCATTTCTTCTGCTCTAAACAGTCTGAGTCAGCAGGCAAGTGGAAAATCCCACTGGTCAACTATTGCATTCAGCTTTCTTCTTCAACAAGTGGTCGACCTAAAATGCTGCATGCTACTGATAAAAACAAACAAATGGCAAATACTCACATTGTGTATAAGGCAAGAAACTAACTACTACTACTGTGCAAACACCCGATAAGCATTTACATTTCTTCCTCCTTCTAGTGTAGCAAAACAAGCTATGACAAGTTCATTTTAGAAGTCGCAAGTTCCTGATTGATTGTCATTCATTAGGTTTTCAAAACAGAAGCTTGATGCTACGTGGTTGATGCATGGATAAAGGCACAGGAAATATTACGAATAGTCCAGCGTCTTCATTTGGATTTTAGACAGTCTAAAAAATGTAAGCTTTACACAGTCTCAGAAACTCCTTTTATTTATTTCACTTAACAATGCTGCTCATGCTACCTACCTAGCTGGCTAACTAGCTAGGAGAGGTTGTGAGCTTGGTTTATTACTGAGCACCAAAAGTGAAGAGACAGCATTGACCTCAGCAGCTAATGATAGTTGCTCTGCGTTGAATCATATGTTCCTCAGCGAGGGACACACAAATATCTCTGTGCACCACTCTTTAAATAGCAAAAAGACTAGTCTGTCTCTGTGGTCACTCTGGCCAACAGGAGCTCACGTGGGGGTCTAGCTAATGAGCCATTATTAAAAGTGACATTATAATATAATACCTGACATGAAATAAAAGTGTCATTGGGAAAAATGCCAAAATTAAATAAAATAACTTAATAAATAAATAAAAAACTCTTAATTTGAAAATGAATAATGAAATGACATTTCATAATAATTAGTCTCAATTATTTCTTCAGTTATTTGAAAAAATGTTGGTTCGTTCATATATATTACACAATTTATTATTATGTAATATTCTGTATGTCGTCTTGCAAACTGCATCTATATTATGTAATTAATAGACAGATAGAAACGCATACATGAATTGAACTTGCTTTGAACTGAACTCACTTTACTCAGCACATGAAAACAGTTTTCAGTATCCTTAGTGACCTAAGAGGAAAAATTGCAACTGGAAACCTTTCAGAGAGAACAGGATAAAGTTAGTTGCTTCCTGTACTCTCAATCGTGTGGTGGAGTTATTTTAGCAAAATTTTATCTGTGTTTAACTTATTCTTTCCATATTATCCTGGTAGCCAATGTGTGATGCCTTCATTTCTGTTCATTTAATAATCAATAACAGTGAGATTCATTTGTTGACGTCACTTTCGTCGAGCACATACGAGTGGTTTGTTCATTTAGCAGTGCTGCAGCAATGCTCTATGAATCAGTTAACTGACAGGAAAACCACCACTCTCAGCCGTTCGTTTAACCTCATCTGCTCATCTCAATATGAACCAAGA